>JAJONR010001242.1:92500-167860 GCA_029582245.1 Solanum etuberosum | reverse complement strand
CTTCCCCCCCTCCCCTACAATCCCTCGTCCCCCCCCCCCCCCGAACCACCCACTCATTCCCCCCAAAAAATTGATATTATTTTTTTTTTAAAAAATAAAAAAATTCTACCCAATCCTATTTAACTCTCCGTTCCTAATTTATTTATTTTTATATATATTTTTTCCCGTTTTGTATTAGATATGTAGATATATTTTTAGGATTTTTTTCTACTTGTGTACCGAATATAACATAAATAAAAAAATTATTGCGGCTGCAAGTAAAAAATATTTTCGATATGTATATATCTAATATAAAACGAGAAAAAAAATTGAAAGCGGAGAGTTAGGTGGAATGGGTAAAATAATTTTTGTTAAGAAAATAAAATAATATCTAAATTAGTATTTGAGGGGCGGAGATGAAGTAAAAAACAAAATTAAATACTTTATAAAAAAAATATTATTATTTTTTGGGATAATAGTTTTTATATAAAAATTAAATAAATTATTAGTATCAGTTAAAATTAAAGATTAAAAAATTATTATCTCAAAAAAATAATATTTATTTTATAAAATAAAATATAAAATATTGTTGTACCTTGTGGAGCGAGTATGGTACACGTGATAAAGAACTTTCCTACTTTAGCAGTTTCTTTAGATGGAAATGTGAAGAACAATCTATTTTTCTGTTCAAGAGCTCTTTACAGTGGAAAAGGTAAAGGGGTGTCTTAGTTTTACTAGTTATAGATTGGTTAATGCAGTTTGTTTGGAATTGAACAGCTTAAGTCGTCAACTGTTTTATTTAACTTGAAGGAAGTGAATAACCTGTGTAACATAGCTCTGAATGTCGCTTGTGAACTAGAACCTGGTTGGAAAAATACTATAATATTGATATTAGATTGAAATTATAAAGTAATAAATAACTTATCACAAATATTGTGTCGTGGTAAGCCACTGCCTTGAAAGCGATTTCGGCTCGACTCCGGTGCAAATCGTTGTAGCCGGTCGCTCCCCAAGGTTCCACAGTTACTGTCAAACACGTGCACTCGTGGCTGAGAGTTTGGAGGTTGGCCAAAATCAATTGCCCAAAAAATATTCTAAGAATAAGATGAAAGGAGAGAAATGCTTTTTTTTCTTTTCTTTTTGTTGGTGTCTTAGCATTCACAAAGGCACTACTTATATAGGAAATTTCTATAAGAGTTATTGTAGAGTCGAGAGTTAATTTTTGATAACGCATTGTGAATGTTAATGACATTAAAGGTCATTACATCACATTCTACAGAAACTCTTGTTTTGCTTTGGAATGGAAAAATTACTCTCTTTGTAACATATTTTACTTTGGGTTCTTTGCATTACAATAAATGAATAAGTGAGAATTAATATCACAATTCCCCAGTAATGCAAAGACAAAGGGTAAAAACAAATTTTGGACAAAAGGAAGGAACATGTATGTAAGTGTCAATATCTTTCGATTTGAATTGACACGTAGTGATATGAGGCAACAACTTAATATACACAAAGTGAAGTACTCTTGAACTGAGTGGATATAAATTGAGACCCCTATAACACATATTATATCCTTAAATTTAAGCAACCTCCGCGATACAAAGTGCTTTTATGGTCATGCACACACACCTTGGGTCTTATGAGTGCTCTAGAAAGACGACCCAAGTCTTTCATAAAAGGCGACCACACATTTACACTCACGTAGGTGATTCCATCAAGTCTATCTCAAATAGACCACCTTACGACTATAGAATCATTAAGAGCAAAATAAACTCAACCTTATAAAATACTGCTTCACACCATAGGAATTGAAAATGTGGTGTATATTGAGGCCTAACGGGTCCACCACACTAGCTCAATCAATGGGCTTTAGCCCCATCCCCTCGACGTTTCAAGGATTATTTTCCTTGTCAAACCCTTAGTCATAAGATCCGCCAAATTTCTTTCGGACCATACATATTCCAAGGAAATAACACTCGGTTTCAACAATTGTTTAACTGCACCATGTCTGATGCGAATGTCTCTTTTTTCCATTGTACACACTATTTTTGGCAATTCCAATTGCTGCTTGTGAGTCACAATGAAAAGAGACTGGTGAAGCTTGTCTTCCCCACAATGGCATATCCGCCAAAAGATTTCTCAGTCATTCTTCTTTTCCTGCCAACTCGAGAGCAATGAATTCTGATTCCATGGTAGAACGTGCTATACAAGTCTGTTTGGAAGACTTCCACGAAATAGCACCTACACCTAAAGTAAACACATAGCCACTGGTGGAGCTAACTTCATCATTGTCAGTTACTCAGTTTGCATCACAAAAACCTTCTAAAACAGCAGGAAATTTGTTAAAATGCAAACACTAATTCATAGTACCTCTCAAATACATTAGCAAGCGATGAAGAGCATTCCAGTGTTCACTACTGAGATTATGAGTATATCTACATAATCTACTAACAGCATAAGTTATATCAGGCCGCGTATAGTTCATTAGAAACATTACACTCCCAATTATTTTAGCATATTCAGTTTGAGAAACACTAGATTTTTTATTCTTCTTCAAGTGTATGCTAGGATCATAAGGAGTTCTCATTGGAACTACATCAAAACAATCAAACTTTTTCAACATCTTTTCAATGTAATGAGACTGACACAAAGAGAAACCATTAACAGTTCTTTTGATTTTAACTCCCAAAATCACATCTGCTTCATCAAGGTCTTTCATTTCAAATTTAGAAGACAAAAAGTTCTTGGTCTCATTAATAACATTCACATTAGGACCAAAGATTGACATGTCATCTACATATAAACATATAATCACACAATCTGAACCTATCATCTTAGAATAAACACAGGTATCAGATGAATATACAACAAAGTCATTATCCAATAATGTGGTATTAAATTTTTCATACCATTGCTTAGGTGCTTGTTTTAGTCCATACAAAGACTTTCTCAATTTGCATACTTTATCCTCTTGTCCTGGAATCACAAACCCTTCAGGTTGAGTCATATAGATCTCTTCCTCTAAATCACCATTTAGAAATGATGTTTTAACATCCATTTGATGTACCACTAAATCATGAATAGGGGCTAAAGAAATAAAAGTTCTAATGGTCGCTATTTAAGTCACAGGAGAATAAGTTATCAAAGTAATCAACACATTTCTTTTGATTAAAACCCCTAATCACAAGTCTAGCCTTATATTTATCAATTGTACCATCAGGTCTCAATTTCTTCTTAAATATCCACTTGCTACTTATGGGCTTACAACCTTTAGGTAAATTATATAAGTCCCAAGTGTGATTAGACACTATGGAGTCTAATTCACCTTTAATAGCCTCTTTCCAAAATATAACATCTATTGATCACTGCTTCATCATAAGTCTTAGGATCTTCTTCTATTAAATAGATAGACACTAATTCATCATTTAAAATATTAATATCAAAATGATCACTTGTCTCAATTCTACGTTTTTTACTCCTTCTAAGTTCATTTTCATTCTCATTAGAAATAACATTAGAATAAGGCACAACATGAGAATTAACAGACATAGATATAGAAGCATTATTTTGCACATCACTTGGCACATTATTTTTCAAAGGAAAAATATGCTCAAAAAATTCTGCATCTCTAGATTCACAAATAGAATGATCATTTAGAGACATAAATCTATATGCAACACTATTTTGAGCATAACCAATAAAGACAGTATCAGAAGTCTTAGAACCAACATTTACTCGTTTAAAATCAGGTAGACCAATCTTAGCCAAACACCCCCACACTTTCAGAAATTTCAAGTTAGGAGCAAACCATTTCCACAACTCATATGAGGTCTTGTCTAACTTCTTATGAGGGACTTTATTGAGAATATAGCATGCAGACAAGACTGCTTCTCCCCACATATTGTCAGATAGACCAGAGCTTAAAAGCATAGAATTCATCATTTCTTTAAGTGTTCTATTTTTCAGTTCGGCTACACCATTTTGTTGGAGAGTATAGGGAGCATTAACCTCATGTATAATATCATTTTTCTCACAGAAATCTTCTAGAGTTTTAGTATTATATTCACCGCCCCTATCAGATCTAAATCTCTTGATTTTCCTGTCTAATTGATTTTCCACTTCTGCTTTGAATTTCAAAAACATGCTTTCAGCCTCATGTTTAGACTTAAGAAGATATACCTTAGTGTATCTAGAAAAGTCATCAACAAAAGTAATATAATACTTTTTCCCACCTTTGCTAACAATGTTCTTAAAATCTGCTAAATCTGAATGTATTAGTTCAAGTAATTCGGTCTTTCTACTAATAACATATTTGAAGGGTTTCTTGACATGCTTTGCTTCTACACACGGAACATTTAGAAAAATCATCAGTTTTTATCATAGAAATTAATTCCATTTTTCTAAGTCTTTTAATAGAAGCAATATTAACATGACCTAGTCTACCATGTCACAAATTGATAGACTCAACAATATAAGCAGAATTTGAAATACTTTCATTATTGACAACCTCTTGAACAATGTTCAGTACAAATAATCCTCCACTAAGATATCCCTTCCCAACAAATTCTTCTCCACGAGAAATAATTATTTTATCAGCTTCAAAAACAAGTTTAAGGCCTACTTTGTTGAGAAGTGCTCTGGAAACTAAGTTTCTACGAAAGGAGGGAACATACAAAACATGGTTCAAGGATAATGTCTTTCCAGAAGTTAATTTAAGTAGGGAAAAAAACGTATTGGAACAATAGAAACCACTTCAACCGTAAATAATTATAAATTCGAGAAGAAACCTAACAAACAAAAGAATAGTAACATTCACTACAAAGCTGCAATGGTTGGACATATAGCATGTCTTTCCTAGTTTGAATGCCTGAGACGCAATATTTGATGCCAAAATTAATTAAAATATTGGGTCTTACCTGCGGGAGTTATATGTGATGAGTTACAAAAAACCTCGATCTTTTTCTATTCTCTATTTAAATAATATGTCTTTTCAACTATCTTCTAATTATTTTTATGGATTACTCAATCTATAAATATCAATTATCTATGAAGATGTTGAATGTTAATTTTAATTTTTTCGGTCTTTCTTTTTACTAGTATAGGTTTTTTCTCCTTATTAATTTTCTTTTCTTCATCTTTTTCTTCATCAATCATGTACTTAATATATCAAAAAGTAGACGTAGAAAAGATAATATCACGATATGACATTTACTTTGATGAAGATTATAGATATATTCTTCAAAGATTCATCACAGAGGCAAAGAGATGTTCACAATATTTGATACATGTTCAACAAAATGAAGAAGGAAGCTTAATTATCTTGAAATCTTCATGAAGATATCTTAGTAGTATAAACGTTTGAATGATTTCCAAACATTTTGAAGATTCATTGTTGTATTATTTTGATTTCAATTAGTATTATTCTATCCTCTTTTATTTTATTTCTTCGTTTTGAACAAAAAAAATTGATAAAGACATGATTTTCTTTTATTCAACATACAATAAAAATATGAAACTCTACTAACCAGCATAGTAGAAAGCTCAATTAGTCAATTTTACTCAATTAACTTTGTTATTATTGTTGTTGTTGTTGTTGTTGTTTAATATTTTAATTTTTTCACAAAAAGTAAGAAGGATACGAAATCGGTGTTGTTTCACTAAAAAAGAACAAGAGAAAGCATGGTAAGATGCAAAATTATTTTAAAAAAATTCTCCTTTTTTTGACATTTCTCTACATAATAATTAACTTAAAAATAAATCAATAAAATGCTTCCTACGTGGAAATATAGCTCATGTAGCAAAAATAAATGATAATTTTTTTGATCATTCTTGATTGCTCATAAATCTTTGCATTAAATAAAAAAACTTTTATCTTTTCATTTTCTCCTATTAAATAAAGAAAGGGAGAAATTGATCTTACAAACTTAATTAAAACTTTAAACTAGTCATTTCTTAAATTTAATTTTATTAATTTTCCTTTCTTAAACTAAGAAATATCTCCTTTTTCATTATATTTTACATTTTTATATATATTAAAAGTTTTTATCTTCATAAGTTATATTTTCATAATCTCTCTAACTCCTCATAACCCCCAAATTTAAATGTATAAACTTATGATAACTTATTGTGTTTCTTAATGAATATATTAATTAAGTAATAAAAAATATAAATTATTTGATCCATTTATACTTTATCTCTTTTCTTAAGCCCACGTAGCGTAGCAATCAATATCATTCGAAGACTTATAGTAATGTCTTTATCCTTTTCCACCACATTTGTTTTATTATTTTTATCTTCATAACTCATTTATTTAATTTTTACTCATAATAATATTTATAACTCTCGTATTTTTTACTTTTTCATATTCTTAACCCTTAAATATTAAATGTAAAAGTTAAGACACCTTATGACATTCCTCTATTTTTATCAATATAAATTTATATTTTTTATTTCATAAAATTCTATCTAAAGTTTTCCTTCATTTTCACTAAAGTATCATACTCATGCTTATGTTTGACTCGAAAAAGAAGAAGAAAACTCTCAAATAGTAATAGGCTTGTGAAATTGATATCAACGAAAGCTTAAACATTATGTATTGATTTCGTTTTTCCTTCTATTTTTTAATGATTAAAATCGTAATGATATGTGTATTGTATTATTTCTTTCTTTATTTTTCTTCTTCTTATGTATCTCTGTGGTACGTACCTCTTAAGTTTAATTTTTATATGAATTTTTGATTGTTGTAACTCTATAATTTCCATTGTTGTTTATTTTTTACTTTAAAAAATAGCATATTTATGTTATTTATTTTTAAATCATTATACAACAATAAATATTGTGTTCTTTCACTGCTAATCACATGTAATTTTCTTTTTGTTTTTTTCCCTATGAATTTTGTACCTCTGCACATTTATAAAAAAGTGTAATTATTTTATTATATTATTTTTTTATGTAAGGAGAAACTCTTGGAAAAATATTTTAAAATTTTGACTTAGATTCACATATGTTAAATATATATTAGATACAAACATTATTATATATAAAATGCCTCTTTTATTTATGTCGTATTTAATAAATTATTCATGTTTTTTATGATCGCGCGAAGCGCAGATTCATAATCCAAAAAATTATAGTCATCGTAATAAAAGGACAGTAAATGATTATAAATTAGCAAATAATGAATTTCTTTTCTGATGGCAAAGATAAAAGAGATAAGTATCATTATTAAAAATTAAAAAATCAAATTGGTAAATGTGTACTATATTTATTCTGAATTGGTTTAAATAATTAAAAATTAACTAAATTGATTACACAAAAAAAATTAATCCAAACAAATCTATAAATAATTCTATTCAAAAATCATATATTGATTACACAAAAGATCGATTAAAATTCAGTGAACAAAGAAGAGAATCTACAACTACTTGGATCGACTAACCAATATCCTTAAACACTATTCTCCCAATTAAATTTTTGAATCACAAAAATAATACATGAACAGTCTCCTTAGAATTTCTTTAAAAACATTCAATAAATAGAGAAAGAAAATATTTAGAAGAAGAGTAAACATACACGTGGCACATTTGGATGGGTAACTATGGACCCCACAACTGACATGTAGGATCTAATCACCAGCTTCTCCATTCAGCTACACTGTTCTAGTCTAGTCTAGTCTATCATTTTTATTTTATTAATTATGAAAGAAAAGTGTAACAATTTTCTAATTTTGTTTCACTATCTCCTTGTAATATAAAAACAGTCTCTCTACCTTTACGAGGAAAAAGTTTTTCAACATTTTCACTAGTGAGAAACATTTAAAGGGAAACTTAGTGCTTAAAAAGTATCCTGCATTTACACAGGATCTTGAGAAAGGTCATGCTGCAAGAGGGTGTATTACAAGCATCAGTCTCTCTACCTTTACAAGGAAAAAGTTTTTCAACATTTTCACTAGTGAGAAACATTTAAAGGGCAACTTAGTGCTTAAAAAGTACCCTGCATTTACACAGGGTCTAGAGAAAGGTCATGCTGCAAGAGGGTGAATACACAGGGTCTAGAGAAAGGTCATGCTGCAAGAGGGTGTAACACAAGCATCAATGTCTGATTGAACGATTAGGTATCAAATGGATGAGTCGTTTAGATGGCAGATAGTATCAAAGGAGGTATAATTTTGTTTATACATTTCTGTTGATATATATAATATGTGACCTTTAGTAATTACCTGACCTGTCCAAAATTGCAATATTCTTGCATGATGATGGATGTCAAGAATGTAGGAAGTTCAAATTCATGAACCCATCTTAAATCTGCTACCAGCTATTTCATCATTAACTAAACATCTTTGTTTGCTCAATACATGAATCCATCTGGAGACATGCACTGATTAACAGTAAGCAGCTGTGTATTTTCAAGAATTTGTATCAAAACCACTCATTACTAGTTACTACTATATCAAGAGCTTTCACTGTGTCTTTCTTCCATCTCAATCTGTACCATGTCGCACCTCTATATACCCCAATCCAACTTGCTCTAGCCCAGGGTCCTACCTTCCGATCATCTGTTTTCGATGGATAGAAAGCATTTATCTTTTGTTCCTCCTGACTTAGCTCCAAGAAAAATCACAACAACATGTCTTTAATGTAGTTCAGGAAGGAAGTCTCCGTGTTTCAAGGGGTTCGGAGAAGGGCCGTGTCACCTCTTAGTAAATAAAACGTGCACTAGTGGCAGAAACTTCAAAATAGTGCTCAAGAACAAGCTAGTTAAGCCAATTTGACAACAATTTCTCGCCAACAATATAGCAGTTTATGGAGAAACGACAACCACAACAACAAATATGCATTTCAAATTTATCTTAGTTGTCCACAGTACTAAAATTTCTTAACCATTGAAAGTATCAGTTGCAATCAAGGCCAAGAATATCCACATTATTCAATCAAGATCAGCAATGATGTTAAAACGTTTTATCACACAGAACAAGACTGTTCCAAAGAATATGACAAATGACCCACTGGTTGAACACTAACTTTGAAGTAAAGAAATCTTTGGATTTCAATGCAATATATTCCAAATCCTTTTTTTGTATCTATATATTACATCGATCAAGATAAGAAGATATTCAAGATTAAATTATGAATTCAGCCAACGAGTTAATTCGTATTTTGTACAGACAACAGAGTCCTACAGATAAGAAATGGTATACTTGACAGCAACACAAATTTTCAATCAATGCAGAATGGACTTTGCATCCATCAAGCACTAAAAAAGAAAGCAGCAAATACAAAAGAAAATGAGACCAGACCATACGCGATCTTCAGAATGGATGGCATGCCAACAACTCATGTTTGTTACTACTTCACCAACTTCAGTATTGTTAACAACCACCAGTCTTTATCTGAAAGAAGGGGGTCCAAAACATCAGTTTACAGACCTTGATATCTGTCAATGATGAAAAGCAACTACCTACCTTGCATATAGCCATCCCCCTGTTGGAACTGAATATCATAGTATAACGCAGAGGCACTTATTCTGTTTCATGTCATCTGATGCTTTTTTCTCTGTTTCACCAGTAGCAAAATTCAAACAACAAACATTTTGTTCAGAAACAGCGACACAACAAAAAAGAACATAAAACACAGAATGGAAATTGGCAAAGGAAATGAAAGAAAGAAATGAATCAAACATCCTAAAGGCAATTTGATGTAAATACTGTTTTATGTTCCAATTCATGTATGCCGTTGATATGTTTAGTGAATCTAAGCTGACCTTTCTCCTGAGCTGGTGGTTGAACAACCACATGCATGGTCGTGACTCCTCCTGGAATATCACATAGTGGGCTTCTGCATTCAGCCACTGTTCTGTTGTTTTCCAATATTCTTCCAGCGCTGATTAACTTGACATCTTTTACTGTCCGCGGACCATTATCCTTCTCTATTACATAAGATATATGTCTCAGAAAACATGACTTGAAAACTTGTAATCAAGATTGAACCCAATATTTCAGAAAAGACTAGAAAGAAAATTAATAGCAGAAAATCTTTGATAACAGAGAGAAAGTGCACAACATTCAGGTAAATTATCTGAAAATATAAAAAAGGATTTCAAGGAAAGAGCTCAAGTTTCTAATTCGATATATTTTTGTTTGCATTGCAGCTTAATGCTTTCAGAGTCATCTCGAATGCTGAGAAAACATGATTTACTCGATACCTGCTCTGGTGAACTGTGCAAAGCTTAAAGTTCAGTCAAGGAATTTGACATACTTAGCAAAGTGTGAATGTAATAGGACATTCTGAAAGACATGCATGGATATACTGCCATTGGAACTAGGTGCATTGAAAATGTTGGTTTTATTACAGGGAAGTGATACGATCCTAATTAGACGACCTTTCATTAAATGTTGGTTTTATTAAATGGACTAACACATCATTCTTTAGGCTTCTCGATTTTCCTTTCTAAATACATACTTAAAATTAAAAGTCCTATCAGAAAAAAGTGAATACCCAATATTTGAATAACAAACAATGCATCAGCACATAAGAAAAGTTGAAAGGTTTGATTAGCCAGAGCTTCATGTCATCTAAACACTATCAGAGTCTACTATGTCGACTTTCTTAACCAATATCCCTTTAGAGGAAGACGCCTAAAACAATCTCAAGAGAAAGTCCACCACTGTTTGATTGAAGCTGCAAAGTGCCTCAACTATATGAATAACAACATACCAAAATTTCTTATCATTCAGAGTCCCTACGAAATTGTATACACATTTCTTAACGGTAGGAAGCATAAGTAAAGGAACTATCCACAGAGCTTTATATCTAACAAAAGTAACAACTACAGATCATAGACTGTGATAATCTAGGCAATTCTTGTCAACTTGCAGAAAGCTCCAAAATAATTTTAGAGCCTTAACAACCATGATTGTGGTTCTTAAGGCAATCAAGCCACCAACAGAAATCTTGGGTAATTGAAAATCTTACACACAATTAGCAGCTATTCAAGAACTAAACTAACCTTTAGGCCACTGAGCAAGGATGTTCTCCTTTAAGGTTGCTACGCTTGTAGCCGCAGAAAAACTCTTGGGGCCAATATCTGTTCCATCAATCAATCTAAACTTGATCTCCAGTTGATCTTGAGCTGCAGACATCCTTGTTCTAACTTACAAAACAAACCCAACACAAGGATCTTTTACTAGGATCTTCCTGAAAGCTGTTCAGCCTTAATTAACACAATCACTGAAGCTCCCAGGACCAAAGAATTTAGTCTTTGGTTCTTGACACTTTATGGATCTCATCAAATTCCCAAATCCCAGCCTTAAATCTTCAGAAAAAACAAAATATGAATACATAATGAACTATCAGATGTTAACACCGACAAGATATACATAAACCCACACAAAATCAAGTAAATAATTACACTTTCTTGAATTAGATTAGATTATCAAGAAAAGAGAGTCAAACTACAATTTTTAAACAACCCAAAAGAAAGAAATTCAAGAATCTTGAGTTAAAATTAACCAAGAAATCACAAAATTAAATAACCCTAAAAGTCAAGAAAACATTAAAAACTACAAAAAAAAATAAAAAAATAGTTACAATATATCTACTCAAACTGCAGACAAGAATCATCAAGTTACAATTCTACAAAAGAATGGATCTTTAAATTTTCTTTAAACAAAAAAAATAAAATCAAATGCATGATTGGGCTTACTGTTAGGAGAAACTGATCTGGAAACTGTCCACTTTTTACCCAACAAAGTAATTTCATATGATATTTCTCAAGACAGATAGAGCTACAAAACTAGTATAGGGAAGAAGAAAAGGAAAGGGCAGGTAATACGTGTAATGCATTAACAATAAAATAACAAAATAAAATAATATTTTTTATATTAAAAGAAGAAGAAAAAAAAAATTAGGTGGGGGGTGGGGGTGTGGGGGGGCAGGGGGAAAGAAGAAGAAGGAGATGAAGAAAAATCAAATTCGGCAGTTTTCGGAGTTTTCAAAGTCTTCTTTCGCTCTCTCTACATCTTCGCTTGGGTCAATAAAGTTAACTCTCTTCAGTCTTCGGCATCTCCTCCTCAATCTATGGAATTATCGACATTTTTTTCTCATTTAAACTTGGATAGTTGAGTCAATTCATAATTTATATATATACTTAAAATATATTTTAGTAATTATCTATATTAAAAATTATTTTCTTAATAGTGTGTCAAGTCAAATAGTAATAAGTAAAAATGAACGGGGAAAGTATATTAGAAAACTTATATACATGGGGTAATTTTTTAGGAAGGATTTGGATAACCCGTCGCCAATATTCTTCTTTCTTTTTTTGGGATTTTACTTTTATGTATTTTAAAGGAAAGTTGATATGTATATAATTAATTATACATTAAAGGATATGGTCTTAATAAAATTAGTAGTAATAAGTTTTGGTGTTACAGTTCAAATTCAATTATTTAACATTTATAAAAGTAACAAATAGTACTTGATAGAATAGTCGAGGTAGGTCATTGTCAATGGCTAAAGACTTTGGGCTGTTGAAGTGTGAGTTAATTTTGATCATTTGGCAAGTTATTCTGAGATTACTTATTCCGGAATAAGTTATTTCACCATGTATATAGAATAATTTGTCTCATCATTAAGGTAAAAATATTGGGAGAAATAATCGAAGTGTGACCTAATACCTCCAATCAAACGCAGGATAAGATAATCTTATATTTTATCTTAGAATTATTTTACCTTATACCTCACACCAAACGACTCTTCACTGTTTTGTTTTCCTCTTGGCCCTTCCGTATCCCCTTAAATAATTAAAAATACATTAAAAAAAATTGTATGATTTGAGCTGGAGACTGTTTCTTTTTTAAGACCTTTCTTCTTCTTCTTTTTTTTAAGACCTTTCTTGACATAGGAATATTTATTTATTGCTTCTTTTTGTCCCTTTGAGTGCATTTAAAGGGATTCCTTAGTTTTTTTAATATTGAAAGTTACGAAACAGGCTGGTATGATACACTTGTTTACTCAGCAAGATTTTGTTTTAACAATTTGTACTTTGACTTGACAGTTGTAGTTATCAAACCCTTTCCATAATTTTGGTATCATTAATTGAAATTTGCATCCCATAATTAGGAATGAAATGACTTGAGAAAGATGAAACATCAAGACAACAAAAACCACGTTAATAAAAAGCAAAAAAGTAAAACTGGAGAATTTTTGGTAAAAAAGAATCTGCACATATCAGTTGTATATATCATTGAATCATACAAAACAAGTAGCAATGTAATAACCTACGGATTTACCCAACTATGTGATGCAAGTTTCCATAGCCTACAACAGTCTAATATGATTGAATCAAGAAAATGTGGAGTAATGACAACAAAATTAACAAGGAAAAATGTTGGAAGAATCATCTCTGCAGCTAACAGGGCGCAGCGCCTAGCTTTTCTTCTCGCAATTCACCAATTTGTATGACTGATGATGGCAATGATGAGCATTTCCTGGGACGCCCTATCATTGCCTCTTAAGCTATAGTATAATAGAGAGTAGGCTAAAGAGGCCAAAAATATTGTCCTTTGTCCAATCAATAGAATTATGTGACCAACTTCTATTTTACATATTGAAAGAATGAATCTTATGCCCATGCTAGAATGCAGGTTCTCTTTTGCAGGAGACAAAGCACCAAATCTGGAAACCTGAATATATCCGGGCAATTGTCAGAATCTCCTTCTCATCAATCGCATTTAAAGTTCCCTGGAACCAATCAAAAGTTTGCAAAGCCTGTGGGCTTTCAAAATTCTCCTGTGTTATTTCCTTGAAGGGAAATCTGTCGATTACTCCAGTATGTGGCAATTACTGATAAAATCATTGGAGCTGTTAACGAACTTGGTCCAAAAAGGACGGAGATGCTCAAAGCCTATCTCGAGCCAAGGTTTGGACTGGCCATTGTAATGAATCACGGCAGCCTTCTTCACATTGTCGATATTGGTCTTACTCTGATATCCCAAGCCAAGCATGTGCCACGAGGCGTCAATTGGGTGAACATGACCCTTGAATGCAATCAAAGCAGGAGGTAATGTTCCAAGCTTCCACATTGTCAAGTTCGACTTCAGATTCTACAACGATTAGCGAGTTTAACAATGTCAAGTCAGAATCTAAAAATGCTAAATTTGTCACAGAATCCTCCTAGATGAACATGTCAAAAGAAAAAAGCTAAATGAATAATAAGGTGGACAGCTAAGAGACAAACACAAACAGGAATGACAGAAAAATCATAACACTGGCAAGATCCAAAATGTAAACACACGGCTGCTGGAATTCAGATAAACCATTTTTTTCCCCAAAAAATCACAAAGCATAAGATTGAGTACCTCTTTAAGCCATGCATGATAAGTATTTGTAATATTCGTCTTCCTCCATGCACGTAAATCGAAGATATTCATCCCATAAGCCCATGCACAGTTTTCCGGATTCAAATTCTTTGCTATTAAGGGATGAGAAAAGTTGAAGTAATTTCTGAATCGCTTAGACATCACCCACTCGTCTTCACCTTTACAAGTCTCAACTGCTCCATTGACCTTACCACTAAGGTCGATGTCCCACAACGGAGATAAATCTCTCTGAATTACAATATCATCGTCTAAGAAAACCACTTTGTCAAGGTTTGGGAAGAGCTGCAAAAAACGACACCACAGAAATCTCAGATTGCTATTTGAAAACGTGCATATCTACATAAATGCAGGACCGGAGAGTGAGTCACATACAAGTATCAACAACAACAATAACATACCCAGTGTAATCCCACAAGTGGGCCCTGGGATTACATACAAGTATCGAAGAGGGAAATAGTACAAAGTGAAATCTATACTAAAACCTAAATGCTAGCAAGTAAAAGAAAGGAAAAGCAAAAATTATTGCTGCGTGGAACTCTTCTAGAAAAGAAAGGAGCGCCTGGAGATGCAAACTTGGAGTTAAATTATCAGAACAAGAAGAGAATAACAAACCAAAGTCTGATTATAACTGTGCTTCACTCTCCATGAAGTTTTTTAAAATAACCGTGGTGTCCGGGCCAACTTGCACGCAGCTCGACTAGTTCTATGGGGTACCTACTTCATTCTCCATAAAGAGTAATTTGAGAACTAAAATTTCGGATCTGGGGTGCCAAGGTCTCATTATACTGTTTCAGTGTGGGAAAGATGATATTGAAACTTTGACTTGCCGCTGTGGTGCAGGACAGTATACAGAAGAGTCTGTTATTCCATCTTATGGACATGTGTGCATAATGTTAATGATCTCTGGAGCACAAAAATCTTACAGTTTAGCAAAATGAAGAAAAAATGTCTGCATGAACATTACTCATCCTATAGGCTCTGCTTATGTGTCTTCACAACATTTTCAACAAGAAGTCGCAAATGTTGGATAAGATTGGCTAAACTTGGTCTCATGAAAGTTTTGATTAACTTGGCTTAGGTTCAGATAAATAATGCAAATAATGTTCACTGAACCAGGATGTATGCATCTTAATCTATCCAAAACTCCTCACTCGCATGCTTAAGCCTACTGTTGACTCTATTTTATAAATTGGAAACTTTTTCTCGCAACGTATTATTTCAATGTCCAGCTGTCTGTAAAAGAGGACGGGAAGTCGAAAAGACATTGGAATTCGACCCTCCAAAATTTTGCTCTAAAGAAACAGAAGACAGTTTACAAGATATGAGAAAGTGGTACCTCTGGCAAATATATGCGAAGATGATTCAGCAAAGAGATATACTTTGGACTTCTAGCCTGCAACTTGGATGCAAAAGATCGCGGAGTTGTATCACTGAGATTGGCACCTGTAACATGATTTCCATGGTAGTATTTACGAATAACATTATGGCTCTCAACTGCTTCAAGCACGGGAACATTTTCTCTTGTCAACCAGTCAAACTGATGAACACCTTTAACCTCTACAAGAGCAGGAGTGACAGGATTCAGAGCAAACCATGAGTGCATGCCTGCATATGTTTTCTTGTCGGTGATGACATGGAAAACAATCTTTTCAGGCTTCAGAGTTGACTGCACAGCAGAATTGACCACAACTGAGGCAGCCAGGATGTTGTCAGTGGCCACTACAAAGTGTTGCAATGAATTGTCAGATAGCAGAGGGAGTAGCTCTGGTGAAGGCAACTGTCTGCGTGCATGAGCATTCGAGGAGTACTCGTCAGTCAACCGCAGCGAAAGACAATGAATGCCTTTGGGAATTGCACTTGCAGCAAAGTGTTTATTCGTCAGCTCTGCAAACTTTGATTCCCTAATCTCTCTTTCAGATTTCTCCATCTGCAAAATAGCAAATTCAACACGAAATTCAGCTAAGGAGGACAATATCTTTCTGTGTCTGTGTGCACTCAAAACCAAAGTGGGGGTCAGTAAGTAACTCAACAACCCTGGGCAGACAGTAGAAAGTCCAAGGGAAAGGCAAGAACAAATAAGGCTAATAGACATGCACTACTAAAATGGCTAGAGAAGAGTGACATGCACATACCATTCCCTTTAGAACCAAAGCAAATTCTTTTGCGCTGTACTTGTTGTTTTTCATTTCAGCAACAAGTTGACTAAAGGACTCTGGGAGCTTCAGGCCAGCAGGCACTTCCTCGGTGTTCACTTGATTGAGGATCTTAACAAAATCCTTGACCAGCTTCTGCCAAAACAGCAACAGAGAAACAACGGCATAGACTTGGGTTAGAAATGAATTCCATGTAAAAGTTTACACAAGGTTGGAGAGCAATGACAGTAAGAGAATGTAGAATGAAGTTTACTTACCCCTGTATCATCAGTTTGTGCTAGAAGCGATGGTCCTAATCGTCTACCTAAACAATCTGAAACCGAGGAGAAGAAAATGAAATTAAAGTTTGAAAAAAAAAGATAATAATGATGAAAGGGATCCCTCACATCCAGCAACATTCTAAAGTAAAATGGATGAAAAAAGGAAATGTCAACTAGAAGCATCACAACCAGGACCGACACCACCTGACCAAACAAGGTTCTTGGCACATTGATACTATAAAAATTTATCCATCCACAAAGCAAAAAAAGGTCCCACCAACGAAACTTCCTTTTCATCCCAAGCATTGGAAGGCATCCAAAAACAACTAAGAGATGTAATCAGAGCACGTGATTCACAAAGAACTTGTGATTCAGGATAGCTTAATGCAACACGCATAAGAAATGAACAACGTCAACTAGACTCAAGTATGTCCATTTGGAGTTTGTTGCATACTTAAGATAAATAGTAGAGTAAGCAACAAACATGAGAAGCAGTTACTAAATACCATTCATGCAGAATACCAGAAACAACACTATGCAACCCCCACCTCCACAAAAGCAATGCACTCGGACATCTATCATTTGAGTTTAATCACATAATTTGATTCCTAAAGTGGACGCGAACGCATTAACAATTTCTTAATTTGAATGGTGGAGCAGCATTGAGTAAAATTAAAAGAAAATGAAAGTATCCCACATAAACCATATACCAGTCTATTGCTTGCTTCCCTTTTTAGTGTTTTGTCATCAAATTCAAATCGTTGGGGTAAATTATCGAAAGACAAGCAAGTTTAAGCATTAACTTTCCTGTAATTCGACACAATCCTAAGATACAAAAACGTCTCCAACGGCATTTCTAGCTAGAATGGAAAAAAAATAATTTCCAATTCAACTCAAACAACATTTCAAATATTCTGAAAACAAACTACTAACATTGCCTCATCAAATATGCGTAGATAGACATCAGGATCTAGGAAGATTAATAAATGAAAATCGGAGAGAAGAAAAATTACCAATGGAAGAGCACTTATTGACACCTTCAAGGGTAACAACAGCAGTGAGAATGAAGACAAAGGGCAAAAAGAAAGCTAGGATAAGTATGGTATGAAAAACATTTCGGTAGGAAAAGTGGCGAGCTGCGACCTTGATCTTCATCAAATCACCATATCCTCCATTGCTGCTGCTCGATATCGTTACACTTCTCATACTAGGTGAGAAGTGCAGCTGCATCTTCCTCCACCCAATCCCAATCCCAATTCCAATCCACCACAACTCTATATGACAACACACCGCCGACTACGACGCCACAACGTCCTGCTGGATTAATATTATTACTATTCTCTTCAGAAATTCTTGAACTATCCAAATATATTCTTCTTCTCACCATCAGATCCAACAACAATACAATCGAATGATATAGAAACTGGTCCCTTCCGAGACCAATGCATTTGTATATCAAATCAAAATCCCCCAAACAAACAAAAATATGTACAACATCCACAAGCACAATGAATCTAAATGAAGATTTTCTCAAATCAAATTTGAATCGAACAGAAACATATTCAGAGGGTTTGCAATTTTCTTCCTAAGATCGGAAGATTGAATGTAGAGAGAGAAAAAAAGGAAAAAAGCTTTTACTAGTACGTGTTTTTTTTTTCTTTTTCTTTTTCTACTTCGAATTTTGATTATTTGTATGATTAATATTACTCCAAATTTTCAGCTAAAATTAATGACTCGAATTAATATTAGAAATTGCGTGTATATTTTGAGTCAAAACCGTGTGGGCATTAGGGAATATGTTGAGCTGTCTTTATAGAATGGAAGCTAAATTATCTACTTGCACTAAAATTAAGGGATCTTTTTGGTAAAAATATGAAAGTATTTTTTATGTTGATCATGATAAAAAATGAGTACTTGAGTATAATAAATGTTAATGGATAATTATTTATTTATTTGAAATATTTTTTTGATTCCACCTGTATTATCCAATGCTGGTGCATTTCGATTAAATCCGTATGTAAATTGTTTTGATTTTGTTAAATCACGTGTTGATGATGGTTGATATTAGTTTTGAAGATTGATTAAATTCGTATCACACATGATTATTTTTGGGATTAACACTTTTAACATATTTTCTCTATTCATATTTGTTCAATAATACTTTTCCATTATTAATTTTGCGCATTTCTTAAAAACTATAAATAGAAGCGTAATTTTTCTTTATCCCTTTTGAATATACTCTTTCTATCTCGAATTACTTGTCCAATTTAATTTTTTTACTTGTCCATTTTGACAAATCAAAAAAGGACAAAAAAGATTTACCTATTATACCCTCAATAAATACAATTATTCTTGGACGAATGGAGTATTTGTCAAATATTTTCTACTTTAATTTCTCTTTTTACTTGTCTTTTTTTTTGACAAATCAAGGAAGGACAAAAAAAATTTCTTCGTATTATACTCTTAATTTATTACCACTGAGTTAATATCCTTGAAAAATATAGTAAATAAATATATTTAAAACTCTATCAATTAATAAGGATAAAATGATAAACTCACTATATCAATCATTATTTTTAATACGTCTGTCAAATCAAAATTTAACAAGTATAAGAAGACAAAAAAAAAATCAATTTTAAAGATATCATTTATCACATCATGATTTACGTCGATAATTGCAAAGATTTACTGAAACTTACTTATTAAAGTCCGTATAAATAATTATAGCCAATAGCTTTTGCTTCAGATGGGTCCAATGGAAATTTTTTATGGTGGTTGAGGCACACCATGTCAAAGTTATGTAAGGGATTATTTTAATAGATAAAATTTATAAGTCCCATGTCTTTATAACTCTTTCATTTCTTTTCTCACTCCTCCACTCCACCTTTTACTATGTAGAGTACTTTGTAATTTTTTTAAAATTTAATATATTTCATTAGACAATAAAAATAATAATATCCTAAAATTAGTATTTTATTATCTCTTTTGTACATTATTTCTCCAATTCTTCAATAAACAATAGTAATGTCCTAAAATTAGTAATTTATTTTCTTTATTGTTTTGATAATTCATAATATTCATTTGTTAAAAATCAAATAGAAATAAATATATTAATATTCATTTAGATTTAAAGTCAAATAATTACATATTTTAAAAAATCTAGATTAAGATTTGTGCTCTTAACCTCATAGAAAATCAATTGTATTATTTAAAGGACAAAAATAAATAGTTATTTAAAATTACTTGTAAATCAACAAAATATAATTAATTGATTTTTTTTTTCATTTTACTCTCTCTATTAATTTATTATTTTTTGTTCTCGAAATTTAAGCTACAATTTTTTTTTTAAATTATATTAACATGATAAGAATTGCAACTAATAATATTTTTTGATTGAATTGCAACTTAGTGAGAAGGTTATATTTTTGAACAAACATTATAAGTTGCAATTCTAATCATGTTAATATAATAATTAAAGAAAAATTTTAAAATAATAATTAAATTTCACATAGCTTGAATTTCAAGAATAAATATATATCATATAATTGAGAGAGTATGTATGTATGTAGGAGTTTATGGATGATTTTCGATTCTGGGTTACATGAAAATAGTAACAAAACTTATGTAATTATTTGTCAAGATTGCTGATGCTCTTTCTGTTATATTTTCTTGTTGGAGAATATTTGATACATTTAAGTGTTTACGAAACTAGAAAATTATGAAATTATTGAGAAGAAAAAAAAATTAATTTTATACTCCTTTGGTTTTTTCGTATTAGTTATTTTACTTTTTTACACGTTCTTTAAGAAATTATTAATAAAAATGATAATTTATTAATTTACTCTTTATATTGTCTTACAATTTTACAAATTTTGTTTATACTTTCAAAAAGAATTAATTGTTAGGGTAATTAAAATTAAAAAAAATTATAGTTTAATTTTGTTAATTGATAAATAATTTTAATAATTATTTTTAGTAATTTAGATAATTAATATAGGATAGAAAAATAATACTAAATGTTAGGAGTATGATGAATTAGGCTAAATTTCATATTTTTAAATTATTTAAAGATAAAGAAAATAGCAAAATTTGAAATAATGGTAAAAAAAACAAAAAGTTGAAAAGTTGAATAATAGGAAAAAGTTAAAAAGTAAGAGAGAAGGAACTTTGGCCCATTTTTTCTGAAAATGGGACCCAAGAATCCATTTGTCAAATTATGAAAGGAGCCTCACACAACTTTTGTATACCACCTCATACTTATTCCTCAACCACCATAAAAAATTTCGGTCCAATGGACCCCTTCTCTTTTGATTTTGTTCTGCTGGAGCCTATTAACTTTTCAAATAGCAGTACTCTTTAGTACTTATAAGAAACTTAGGACTCGTTTTAGTTAATCAATAAAAAGTAAGATATTCAAATTTTGCTTTGAAATTAATTTATACTTTAACTAACTTAATTTTGAATATTTCGTCAAATTTTATGCTATTTTATGTCACTTCTCAAATGAAATAAATTAATTAATTTAAATTATAATCTCAAAATAATTTAATCGGCAAACAAAACAACTCCGAAGATGCATGATTGATCTGAGATGGCCACATGCACACTTTTTCGCTTTTTTCATGTGGATCTGAAAATATATACGAAGCACAAAGCAAAGAAAATGATTAGACCAACCGTACCATATTCTAATTGACGCAAAAACAAAAGAGATTTCTACTATTATTATTTGGCTTTCTTGTATTGACATATATACTAGTTCTTTTATTTCAGTTGGCTAAAGCATATTTTGACTTAGACATACGATTTTCGAAAATTTTAAGTTTTATAATTTTAAATTAAAAATATATTAAATTTATTAAATATTTTTTGATTTTGTAATTTTAAATTATAAATATGTAGAAATTAAAAAATAATAGTTGTCTAAAAGAAAAAGAGTCAACTTAAATAAATAAATCAAAAAAATAAGTCAAACAAATTGAAAAGAAGGATTTGAATGTTGGTGGAGAATTAGTTGTGTAAGGCACAATCAGCATTGATATGACTTTCTTTTAGTGATTCAATTTTTGTGTCGGCGTCAATGCTCATGTCAATAATGCAATATAAGCGGCAGGGTAAATTGGACCTTTTATTTACTGTTAGGGAAAAATTACAAAATAATAGAGATTACAATTGAAAATAAAAATGAAGAAATAAATCTCTTCAGGCTGAGGCACGGATATCTCGTCTTTTTTAAGGAGATTCAAATCCACTGCAGCAAATGTATTTTACCGGTACAACAGTAGTCCTTCTTGACTTGTCCCTCCAGGATACAACAGCCTAATCACAAAGTGTAACTCAACAAACTCTGGATAACAGTTGAGTCCAAAGCTCTACAAAAAGAACACATTTCTTTTTTTGACAAACTTTATGCACTCTATATTTTTCTTGTGTCTATAAAACAAATAAAGATCACCACTATTTATAGTAGAAGAAGTCTTCCTAGGAATAAATAGGAAGATAATGAAGTGGTAAATAGTAAAGATAAATGGTCTTTGAAGTTATATAGGTTACAAGAAATAATGGAGGAAGAATAATGGAGAAATAATGGTGAAGGGCAACAAATACACTAACGTGCAGATGTTACTATATGACCACTACCAACGTTTCTTTGCCAACGTTCACAAAGCAGTATGCCATAATGAATGCTAACATTGCAGCAAAGCTGCTAGTTACTCCAATAATAAAAAAAGATTGTTAATGTAATGCTTACACTAACATTTACCATTTGAATTTAAAAAAAAAAAAAAACTTATGTAGAAAAAACAATTACTCGTATGACATTTTTAAATTTGATATCTTGTAAAAAAGAATTCTGTGATTGCTTCTTACCGTTATTTGGATCGGAATATCTTATTAGTTTAGTTGGTTGATTAATTTGAACTTCTATTTTATTGGTGAGGTTGATTTTCCACATTATAATCCTCACTCTCAATTATTTATTTATTTTTTAAAGAAAAAACTTTTAAAAATTAGCTATCTGACCAATTTTAAAATCGACTTACACTCAACATGTAATTGATTTTTTTAAAAGAAGGGCTACACATAAATATGAAGGAAGAATATTCCGAGCTAATACGTCTAATTGAATGTGTTATTATAATTGTTGGCTAAGCTTGTTCAATTATATATGTAAAAGAAACTTGATTTTAATAAAAAGACATAAAGCACAAACAACTGTACAAATCCTAATATTTGCAAAGATTTTGTGGCAAGAACACGCTGAAACATCACCAAAAAAAATAAAGTTCAATTGGTAGAATAAGACCAAGTTTCTTCTACAATAGTAAAGTAATTAAAGCAGTGAATATAAATTAAACAGTAAAATTCAATCCAGAGTTGAATTGCTAAATCTACGTCTAACCTCCGAAATAATCTTGTTGCATGGTTGATGAGATTAGTTGGAGTTCCAATGCAGGTATCCGGTAATCTTGTTGTATGGTTGATGAGATTAGTCGGAGTTCCAAGGCAAATATCCCACGGCTAACGAGCATTACAAATTTTTTTCAATGGGAATAGGCTTTCCACATAGGTATAAATGCCTTTGTCAACACAATTCTTCACCCCAAACAATGAAGTTTTCAAATATTTCCAGGTATTTTTCCTAACATCATAACAATAACAGGACCGAGATTTAACCGAATCGTTCAATCTGATGAAGAAAATTAAAATCTCACCGTCACAACAACTGCAGATTCGATAAGTACCAAAATTCTTCATGTTTGAAGGGAAGCGAATGATATGACTCTGCCATTCCTCTTTTTGCGGGTCTCCTAAAACCTGCAAATCCACCAACTCAGAGGAACCGTCCCAGAGGGCTAATTTACCCTTCACTTCTATCATCTCGTAACCGTTCCATTGTTCTGCACCACTCCACAACGGGATAAATTTGAAATTTTCAGCTTTAAGATCGAATGCAACTAGGGATGTACTCCAGCAATTCAATATATAGATAACTCCACAAACACAAAGTGTGTGTTTCCTTTCATGTGGGAAATAAGCCACGCGATTAATCTCTCTCCAAGATTTATCTGTTCCTAAAGTGAAAACCCAATTTCTTGTGCATTCTCTTGTAACACAAAGTGTAATCAAAACCTTATACTTCTTTTCTTCTTGTTCGTAACCTAGTGTATATGAAAATCCATAATATAATAAAAGATAAGATTCATATAATTGTTTCGCTCGGGGAAGAACTATCACTTCTCTCGTACCGGGATTGAAAATCCTAACAGATTCTAATATTTTATCCCAAAAGCAGAATAAACCATTATTGTATGATAAACCGCTGTATCGAAAATCAAAATTACATCTAGATACTTTTCTTTCATCTTTCATCATCTCTATGCTATGAAAACCATCACATTCTGGCACAAAAAAATTGATTTCAGCAAGGCCGGTAGTTCTAGAGCGTTGTTGATGAATATCCATAAAATATGATTCCGATATGAGAGAACTAATTTTTTTTGAAAGACACTTAAACCGCATTAAAGACTTAACAGCAAGTCTTGAAAATAGTTCAATTGTGATATCATCCGAAAAAATTGTAGGGTTTGTTGGAGTAGCTTTCATCTTCTTCGCCGCCATGCCGGATAAATCTTCCACGGACTAATGTTGGTATTTTTTCGTTTCTTTTTGAAAAAGACCTACTTATATGGTAAAAAACAGAAAAAATTGATACCAACAAGGTAAAAACAAAAAAAACAGGAAGTTGTTTGATACAAACAAGGTAAAGAAAAAAGAAAAAATAAACTAGAAACCTACTCGTACTAGAAAACAAAAAGAAAACTTGAATTTTGTTTTAATAAATAATAATGAGGAAATTTCATAAATAACAAACATAATACATATAATAAGGTTTTATAACTATAGTTTCGATAATTATAGTTCTATACAAATAGCGTGAGTATATATACAAATTCTGTATTTTTACTTTTTCAAAACTCTGTTTATATATTTCACCTGTCAATATATAAAAGAAATTTGATGTAAAGGAAAAGTAAAAGAAACTAGAAACCTACTCGTACTAGAAAACAAAAAAGATTCTTGAAAAATAAAAAATAAAAGATGAATCCACTCGTATCAAACAAATGACTACTATACATATTATTTTGTCTATAAGCTTTTATCATTTAAAATGATATATATTTTCAGTTTAATTTAAAATCGCGATGATTAAATTATTTAATTTAACATAAATATATATTTTTATTATTGAATCGGAGTCAAAATTAGAAGTTTGGAGTTTCTAAATCAATTTGTTTGGGGGTTCACAAGTTAATATAAATAAAAAAAATAATTATTTCATAATACAAATATAGAGTTTATGAAAAAGCTAGTAGGTTCGTTCTAATTCCGCGATTTTTCACCAAAGATTCGTAACATGGAAGTGCCTTTGAACCCCTCCAACTAGCATAGTAAAATGCGGGACCTGCTAACAGAAAATGATTGGACCAAACGTACCATATTCTACATCGAGTTTGTGCCAATGTGTATTCTTTTTATTTTCACAAATATTTACTTTCTAATTGACGCAAAAACTAAAAAGAGATTTCTACTAGTATTATTTGTTTTTCTTGTATTAGCATATATACTAGTTCTTTTATTTCAATTTATTAAACATATTTAGATCTGATATATCACTTAAGAAATTTAAAATTTTATGATTTTAAATTAAAGATATGTTAAATTTATTAAAATATTTTTTTTATTTTTTAGTTTTAAATTATAAACATGTAAAAAGTTAAAAATAAATAACTGTTTAAAAGAAAAACAATCAACTTTTTAAAAATAAATTAAAATTAAAAATAAGTCAAATAAATTAAAACGAAGATTTTGAATGTTGGAGGAGCATTAGTTGCGTAAGGCACGATCAGCATTGATACGACTTCTTTTTAGTGATTCAATTTTGGTGTCGGCGCCAATGCTCAATAATGCAATTTAAGCGGCAGGGGTAAATTGGACCTTTTATTTACCATTTCAATAAAATAAAATAAAAACTTTTGTAGGAAAAACAATTACTCATATGACATGTTTAAATTTTATATCTTGTAAAAAATAAATTCTTGAGATTGCTTCTTACCGTTATTTGACGGGAAAATCTTAATAGTTTAGTTGGTTGACTAAACTGGCCTTCTTCTTTGTTGGTGAAATTCAATTTTCCAAATTACCATCCTCACTCTCAACCTTTTTTTTTTAAGAAAAAAGAAACTTGATTTTTTTTAGCTATTTGGCCAAAAATTTAAAATCGTGTATATTTAAAAAGTACTTATATATATATTTCTTAAAAGTTCTTTTAAGAAGACGGACTGACACAAACATGTCATTTTATTTTATTTTTCAGAAAAGGGCTACACATAAATATGAACGAAGAAATTAAGAGCTAATACATCTAATTGAATGTGCTATTATGATTGTTCAATTATATATGTAAAAAAACTTGTTTTTTTAATAAAAAAGACACATAAAGCACAAACAACTTTACAAATCCTAAAATTTGCAAAGATTTGTGGCAAGAACATGCTGAAACATCACAAGAATTTAAAAAAAATCCATTATGCAGAATAAGACAAGTTTCTTCTACAATAGTAAAGTAATCAAAGCAGATTCATAAAGCGAATATAATTTAAACAGTAAAATTCAAAATTGCTAAATCTAGGTCCGACCTCTTTTTTGCGAGATTAGTTGAGTTTCAATGCGAGTATCTCAAAAAAAAATTGAGTGGAAAGAGTGTTTCCACATAAGTATAAATGCCTTTGTCAACACAATCCTTCACCCCAAACAATGAAGTTTTCAAATATTTCCAGGTATTTTTGCTAACATCATAACAATAACAGGACCGAGATTTAACCGATTCGTTTAACCTGATGAAGAAAATTAAAATCTCACCGTCACAACAACTGCAGATTCGATAAGTACCAAAATTCTTCATGTTTGAAGGACAGCGAATGATATGACTCTGCCATTCCTCTTTCTGCGGGTCTCCTAAAACCCGAAAATTCACCAACTTAGAGGAACCGTTCCAGATGGCTAATTTACCCTTCACTTCTATAAGCTCGTAATTATCGTTCCAGAGTTGTGAGCCCCTCCACAACGGGATAAATTTGAAATTTTCAGCTTTAAGATCGAATGCAACAAGGGATGTACTCCAGCAATTCAATATATAGATAACTCCACGAACACAAAGTGAGTGTTTCTTTTTACGTGGGAAATAAATCACACGATTAATCTCTCTCCAAGATTTATCTATTCCTAAAGTGAAAACCCAATTTCTTGTGCACTCTCTTGTAACACAAAGTGTCATCAAAACCTTATACTTCTTTTCTTCTGGTTCGTAACCTAGTGTATATGAACATCCATAATATAATGAAAGATAACATTCTCTCAAGTTGCGAAGATGATATAATTGTTTCACTCGAGGAAGAAGTATTACTTCCCTCGTACCGGGATTGAAAATCCTAACAGATTCGAATTTTTCAAGCGAAAAACAGAATAAACCACTCTTGTACGATAAGTTGTTGTATGGAAAATCAAAATCACATCTAGATACTTTTCTTCCCTCTTTTGTCATCTCTATGACATGAAAACCATCACATTCTGGCACAAAAAAATTGATTTCATCAAGGCGACTTCTCCTAGAGGGTAGTTGATGAATATCCATAAAATATGATTCCGATGGGAGAGAATTGAAAAAGGTTGAAAGACACTTAAACCGCATTAAAGACTTAACAGGAAGTCTTGAGAATAGTTCAATTGTGATATCGTCCGGAAGAATTGTAGGGTTTATTGAATTGGCTTTCATCTTCATCTTCTTCGCCGCCATGATGGAGAAAGCCGGATAAATCTTTCACGGACTAATGTTGGTATTTTTCGTTGATTTTTAAGAAAGATCTACTTATATGGTAAAAAAATAAAAAGGGAAATTTGATACCAACAAGGTAAACAAAAAGAAAATTAAACTAGAAACCTACTCGTACTCGAAAACAAGAAGGAAACTTGAAATAATAAATCCACTCGTATCAAACAAATGACTACAGTACATATTATTTAAAATTTTATATATTCTCAATTTAATTAAAAACCGCTATAGTTAAATTGTTTGATTTATGTGATGGAAGTGCCTCCAACTAGCATAGTAACATGCTAACAGAATAATCCCATTATCGTGTTAAATAATACAAAGCACATGGCTTTCACAAGGATGCTAGCCAGATATGGACAAAGTTATCAAAAGAGGTTGATTACTCAAGCAGATGTTGTCAATTTTCTTGCTTCAAAGTAGCATGCTCACAGCCAACAATACTTCTTTGAGGTCACCTCATTTAGGTCTCTAAACTTGCTACTAAGAAAAGTGTCCCTTTACCTAATTGGCATTTTACTAGTTTAGTGTACCAGCTAATATACATTTAGCTAAATGAATCAACAACATATACCAGGTTAGAGTGTATGCAGACCTTACCTCTTACCTTGGCAGGTAACTTAATGAATCATCATCAAGAGTGTCTTAATTAAATTCATTTTCTTATAGAAAAAGAAAAGCAACAGTCGTACCTTATAGATAAATAAATATATTAAAGCTTGGACTTCTGGTTGCTCGAGCTATGTGAATTCTTGAAGTTAAATGGTGATTTCAACCAACTTCAATCTCAGCACATGAACCAGTTGTGATTGACCAATTGTATAAAAATGAATCCACCTTGCAATTATATATCGAGCTGGTATGAGGAGCACTGCAGAAATATAATTACAATAGCAAAATCAAGGAGATTATAAACACCACCGGAGACTTAAGAGGGTTAAGCTTTGGTCCTATTGTTGCATATTTCTCAGATGTTACCCTCACCCTGCAGCTCTCGTTTAGCTCTATTTGCAAGGAAACTAAAAGAAATCACCTACTTGTCATCCAATGACACTTTGAGCTGGCGCCTTTATCAGTCCGACTTCATTCATCAAAAGTCTCACATTCTCTGCATCTTTCCATCTTCCAACTGCAGAATAGACCTTTCCCAACAGTATATAATTTCCTGTGTTCTCTGGCTCCAGCTTAAACAGCCACCTTGCAGACAATTCTCCCAGTTCCACATTTTCATGTATCACACAGGCACCAAGTAGTGCACCCCAGATGGCATGACTTGGTTCAAAAGTCATAGTTTTAATAAGTTCATATGCCTCCTCAAGTCGGCCAGCTCGACCAAGAAGATCAACCATACAGGTATAATGATCTGTTCTAAGACTACCATGGTGATTTCTAAGCATAAAATTAAACAAACAAAGACCGTCATCCACCAAACCAGCATGACCACAAGCATGCAAAACCGAGGTGAAAGTGACTTCGTTAGGTTTGACCCCAGATTGCACCATCTCATTAAACAGTGACAACGAAGTCTCGCCATGCCCATGCATCCCATAACCAGCAATTAACGTACTCCACAAGATTATGTCCCTTTCTTTCTTGGGTATCCCATTAAAAATCTTGTGACCATTATCTAAGTTTCCACATTTCGAGTATATATCAACTAAACCAGTAGCTACCTCAGTTCTTGTAACAAATCCGGATCTTACAAGATAGCTGTGCATGCTCAACGCTTGCCTTAGATCAGCTTCAATGGCAAATGCAGGAAGTACACTTTTCAGGGTTGCATCATTAGGTTTGACAGCCTCTGACAACATGAACTTGAAAAGCTCTATCGCTTCTCTCGCAAGCTCATTATGAAGGCACCCAGACAAAATTGCATTCCATGGGACAGTCCTCTTCTTGCTAGTCTTTGTAAACACCTGATAGCCTAGTCTAAAACAATTGCATTTAGCATACATGTCAATAAGGCCAGTTTCTACATTAACATCAGCCTGAAGGTCCTGCCTGATAGCCCAGCCATGCAGGCATTTACCAAGCCTCAAATGTGGCAAACTGGCACATGCAGCAAGAAGGGATGCCAGAGTTACTGCATTCGGCTTTACACCTTCAAGCTGCATCCTTTGAGAAAACCATAGTGCATTTTTTAAGTCACCATCTGAAATGAAACCGTGGATCATTGTAGTCCAAGTAACCACATCTCTATCGATCATCTTCTCAAAAACCAACCTTGCTTCATCTATTCTTCCACACTTGACGTACATATCAACGACAGCATTCCGAACTGACAAATTGTCCCAAAAACCTACTTGTTCAACCAGTGAGTGAACCTCTCTGCCCATCTCAAAGTCCTTCAGACACCCACACGCAGGTAACACAGAAAGCACAGTGGCACAATCAGCGTCAACACCAGCATCTTCCATTCTCCTGTAAATTATTAGGGCCTCCTTAGGACTATCATTTCGGCAGTACCCACTGATCATAGTATTCCATGTCACAACAGTTCGTACCTGCATTGCTTCAAAGACCCTCCTAGCACCCTCTTTATCTCCACAACTCATATACATGGACAAAAGTGAATTTCCCACAAAAGTATCCCACATATGCCCACTTATAACAGTCAACCCATGAATAACAATACCCTGCTGAAGTAAGAACAGATCACTGCACGCCCTAATCACATAAGGAAATGTATGCCTATCAGGCTTGTGTTTATCCGATCGCAGCATTTCCCCGAAGAGTTTGAGGGCAATGTTAGGGAATCCCTTCTGGGTGTACATTCTTATCATGGACCTGTATGACAGCAAAGTTCGTTGAGGCAATTCATCGAACAGTTTGCGAGCGTAGGAAGTTTGACCACAGACTGCATATGCTGCTGTCAGGAGAGAACGCAAATGGGTCGAGCTGATGGATTGTAGGAGCCCGAGTGTAATGGTATGAGCATGGACTCCCTTGCTGGTTCTTAAAGATTTGATTTTGGCGCAGTGTTCTAAGAGAGACTTGCATTGCTCTGCTGCTGTAGCTGTTGTTTCAACGACTCGTTTTAGGTGCGTCAATTTCTTGGACAGTGGCAAAGATGGGCCATTCATGAATTACAACATATGTCTTTTCTGCGCTACAAGCAATTCACCTCTTTTCTTGATTTTGATCTTAACTCTTCGGTTATGGTAGGTCAGCTTGGCTCCTAATATACTACTCACTTCTTGCCAAAAAAGTAATTTTTGCTCATCCAAACTAAATTTGACCAACTTTTTTTAAAACATAAATGGCACAAATTAATTCCTTTCTCGAAAAAAAAAGGTTTTACACCGAAAATTTATAGTCAAAGTTCATATAACTTGATCATCGACAAGTTCTTCGATGAAAGCTCAACAGATAATGGTATCAACTAGGACATACATTTGACAGATTTTGAATCTCTTGATCAACTTATAGATCGACTCCCTTCTTGAAACTTCAAGATATAAACCTTTTTGACTTTCTTGAGCTGATTGCAGGTAAGTTTGTTTATGCATCCTCAACATTCTTTAACAACAAAAGATGGAAATAAAATGTACTCTAGCTTTGGGGACAACAAATTTACTGAGAAGTATGATTTATTTCATAAGTTCAAATGACAGTTAACTCTCTTCTGGAAATAGCCACCTGTTAATTTATATTGAATAAGATGTGACATCTTTTAAACTCTTCAACAATCATCATTAAAGACCCCAAAATAAGGGTCCATTACACCCAAAAGATCTCCCATCCATGACAGAAGAAAACATCTAAATTTAGTACTTCAAAACAGGTGAACTCTCCATATCAAACCTAACAATACTCATCTAAACAATCATTACTAACAATTACAAACAATTCGCAAGAACGGCAGAAGCCTAACTTCCACTTAATTGTTAATGCTCAACAGGACCTGTAGGAGAGCAAAGTTCAAATCTTGATCCTGTTGGGAACCTATTCAATTGTCCACTATTTTGACACCCTTTTTCCTGTTAATATAATCAGCAGCTCTAGCTTCCATCTTCACAGGCATTGGTGCTGAGAACACGGAACTCTCATTTTCATGCTCATTATCATTCTCATCTCTCACATTCCTTTCATAATAGCCATCCTTTCTTGAAATGTAATTTGGATCCATTTCATTATCACTACTTCCACTAGACCCTCCATCTTCTTCCTCATCACCTTCACAACCCTTGGATGCCATGCCAAGCTTTTGAACTCTTTTGCTAAGGTTTTTTATAAGCTCTTTCTCAGTATCAAAAGTTTCTTGCTCATTAACATTCCCCATTGAAGCAGGCTCCATGGTACTATGGAAAGATCGGTAAGCATCTCCATTCTCTGCAAAGGTCACTGATTTCCTTTGTTTGGGTTTAACCCCACCATAACTCCTGGCCAAAACATCACCCCTAGTTAGTAAAACGCCACATTTTCTTGTATCAGAGAACCTAGGGCTTTGGTGATCTTCCTCCTCCTCCTCTTCCTCTTCAGATTCCTTCACTGATGCAACGAATTTGTCAACGGCTCCGTTAAAATTTGCATCAAATTCTACTTTACGGTCACTGGAAAAGACCCTAGCTTTGTTTCCACCTCTCACATTCTTCACTACTCTACTTGAGAATATGGAAACCCCATTAATCACCTTCATAAATCGAGTCAGTTCGTTGCTTATTGACCTTTTACCATCTCTGATTAACGGATCATCGCCCTACAAAAAAAAAAAAAAAAAAACTTTTTCAACATTTCCTCAACACGCTAGGGTTATTATAATAAGCGTATAATTGCAATCAGAGCTTAATTACCTCAATAGAATCAAGTCTAACGAGTAAATCCGTCGCTCTGTGAGAAACAGCTCGAGTATCAAAGTGTGTTTTACCAGAAACTGACGATTTGAGAACATAGAGAGTTGTTTTGATGGAAGCCAACTGCTTCAGCTGTCGAAGGGTTCTCGATCTACGAGCAAGGAAGGCTCTGAAATGGGTCTGAATAGTACGCGCTGCAGCATCGCGTAATGTTTGACGAGAACGATAAGAAACAGAAGGAGAAGAGGAGCTCCGGCGGAGGGAAGATTCTAAGGCAGCGATCCGACGGAGAAGAGATGTAACAATTTGTTGGGTTTGTTGGTCTGTCACTTTGTTGGCTTGATGATTCAATTCTTGAAAATGATGATGATTTTGGTGAACGGTTTCACATTGGCATTGGGTATGAGAAGGGGGCGGCGATGGTGGTGGTGGGACCAGATGGGAAGTACAGAAGTGAGGCTGTGGAAGGGGGTAGTGGGTATAAGGGGAAGTGGAGTGTGGATTTAGGGATGGAGGGTATGGTGAGGGGGTGGGGTGACAAGAGTAGCAGTAACAGATGGTGGTGGTGGGGGTGGTGGCGGCCGCTGTAGGGTAGGGGTGGTAGTGATGGTGAGATGCCATTTTCCGAAAGGTGGTATCTTTGGGGGAAAAGTTCAAGACCTGTTTGGCTCAACGTTTTGCTTATGTTAGAGAGGCGTTGTTGACAACTTCATCCAATCTAGTTTACCATACTGTTCTAACTTGAGTCTACTTTTAACACACATTCTCCGTTTATTTTGTCTGATTTTGATCCAACAAAATTATAATGTTCAATTAAAAATATATAATGTATTCAAATATCATTTAATCTTATCGTATTAAACATGAATCATATCATGTTTTATTTGCAAAGTTGAAATTAAAGATTTGACAAAAAAAAAAACATGCATTCTTTCTCAAACGGATTAAAAGTGAAAGTAAGAAATGAAATATTCTTTTCTCAAGCACGTGTGAAGCGACAGTGAGCGCACCAAGTTGGCCCAGAACTGCAGCTCTAATCTTTAGTCTGCTGTTAACTGAACATTGAATATTTAAATCGTTTTGATTTGTAGAGTTCTTGTCTACGGGAAATAAAATGCATGTATATTTCAGTACGATAAGCTTCAAAAACCATTACAACAATTATATATAACAATAAATCCAGTATAATTTCCACGGATGGGGTTTACTGTTTAGTGTTAGGATAAAGTGTACATAAACTTTACTCCTATTTTGAAAAGACCAAGAGGGTTTTTTAGATAAAAGCTCGACTGATACCAAGGATGAAAAAGTAGCAGCAAGAACAAGTAGAAACAACATCAAGAAAATAGGAAAGTCATTAAACAATCACCAAAGGCCAGATGCTACTTTTTCATTAATCTTGTATATAATCCAGGAACATATCATCTCAACATGTTTCTTATCAACTCTACACTGCACAGTAGCCACAAACAAGAATTACCCTTCTTTCACATAGCACAAATTATCCACAAGAGTTAAAACTGATTAAGACATTCATAGGTGTACTATGGCCTGGGAAAATATGTACTACCAATGCAAGAATGCAATGAACAAAAAGTAACCAGTAATGTTGTAATTTGTATGCCTCATTCTCATTATGGTTTAGGCAGCAAACTGTTTAACTATTCCAAGACTGAAAACTATCTTTACAATGATGAAAATCAAGCATGAAAAAGAATCATGAATTATCTGTTTCTTAAACCTCTAGAGCAGAAACTGAGAATGAATTATCTCAACTCGACATCATCAGCGCGTCACCACTTCCAACCCACCAAAGCTTGAGCTCAACATCTTTATCCCCTCCATCCACAGCAATTACAGGATTATTCAGATCAAAAGATTTATGATTATCAGCAACATCATCCAATTTTTTCACCATAGTCTCTTTAGTTTTGCTTTCAGTGAATCCAGTGTAATGAGCCCTCTTGTGGCCTCCCAAAGATTGGCCTGATGGGAAAACTTTGGAGCAAATTGGGCACTTGTGAACCTTGCTTTTGATAGGATCAGGACTTGTCCTGATTACTCCAATTTGAGAATTGACCATATTCAGCCCTGCATTCTTGACTGAACAAGAATTCAGAAAAGCAAGATCCTGCATCACAATTGATGAGCTTCGTTCATTCTCAAATTGCATTTCAGTAGAGTAGCACACCTTTGTGATCTCAGTGTTGATCAACATCAACCTGTCTGAAAACTCAGCAATTTCGTAGTTCTTTTCGTAACCATCAACACAACCAGAATCAGAAAAGACAGTATGAGACAAATGCTTTACAGTAAAAGCATCAGCAGAAATCCCCTTAGCACAGTGAAATGATTCACTTTCAAGAATGACATTTTCATTTTTAGAATTCTCTGAAATCGAAATGTATTCATCCCAGTCCGTAACACCCGATGACATCATCATCAAACACCTAGCAGCTTCTTCCATTTCATCAACTTCACTAATTGCAGAAGAGGATTCATTCAAACAAGAAAAAGAAGAACTTGCATCCATCTTATACTTTATCTTTGATCTCTTCTTCCGAATAGGGCAAACAGTGTCGAAATCAGACAAACTCTGTTTTGATTCAGAATCTTGATTATCAACCCTTAATCTTTTCGAGTGAACTTTCATGTGACCAAAAAGGGCCCTCATTGAAGCAAACCCTTTTCCACATTTCTCACAACTATGACATTTTTCCATCCCTTTCTTCGAATGAGTCCGCAAATGACCAGCCAGAGCTTTCATGGAGGGGAATTCTTTGCCACATTCTTTACAGATGTTTGTCGTTTCCAAAGAACAAATCTTTAAATCAGAAACCCTCCAAGATTTTCTTGGATTCTCTCTTAAACCGTAACCAACTGAGTCACCATCATCACCAATGCTGATATTATTGTCCTTTTCTTGATTCATGCTTCCATCAGATTGCTCTGAAATGCTCAAATCTTCATGGGTATTTGCAGCTTCTTCTTCTTCTTGAGAACCCATTTTGCTATCAGCTTCTTCTTTCTGATTCTTTGCAGCTGAAATCAATGCTAAATGACCCCTCATGTGACCTCCCAATGACTTTCCACTATCACAACTCTTGTCACAAAACTTGCATATAAACTTGTGTGCTTGTGTTTCTTCCATTTGGGGTTCGCAAAAAGAATCTTACTTGAAGAGGAAAATCAGTAGGAAATGCTGAAAGAATAATGGCGCACTAAAACGAAAGCTCAAAAGTTTTGCAAAATCAAGAAATCGGTAATGGGAATTGTGTATTCAGATACTCACTATATATGGGACTAAAAGCAAACCCTTTTTGAGTCTGACTCTCCATTTTACCTTCAAAGCATGAAACTGAGTTGAACTCTAACAAAATGGAGAAGATGGGTTTGTTAGGAGTTCATTTTTTGGGTTTATATATACTCAGAAACTAACCAATTGGAGAGTGAGTAGAAACAGAGTTCTTGAAAATCTTGAATTCTTGAGGAGAAAGCCTTGCATACATGCAATTAAAGATTTGTCACGTGATGCTATCATTTGTGCAAAAGCATACAAAAAAAGGGCAAAAAAAATAAGAAAATTTTGAAGTCTGGGAAGCTAGAGTGCCTTTTTTTACTCGAATTGGCTCATTAATAAAGTAACAAATGAGAAGTAACTCCTATTATTAGTTCAGTTGGTTGGCTACTTTCAGTTTATCAGTTAAGTTCGATTAACATCTATCAATTAAATTAGTTAGAATTAATGGTAATAATGTTGTGTATTGCAATTGTAAATTAGTCTTACTTATCATACTCCCTCCGTCACATTTCAAGTGATCGTACTTATGCAACTTCTTCACATTGGTAGAGTTACCTCTAATTTATAACCGATTGATGAAAAAGAGTCTAGAAATTGAAAAATTATACAAGTCAACTTGACAACCAAACAAGACAAGAGCTTCAGCTTCTAAAGATGTTTAACAAGGGTTCTGACTAATTTTCGAAGTCGTATTCAGGATTTTTAAGAAAGAATACTTACATATTCCCACGAGAAACAAATCCAAGATTTTAAGGTAGTGAAGTCAGACTATTTGTGCATCTCCTACTGTTTGTGATAACAGATGAAGCATAGTTGTAATGTATATATTGCAATCTGAGGCGCATGCTACCTGATATCATCTAGTTCAGCTGAAATCAGTACTTTCTAGGTGGACTGTTAGAACTTATGTATCACTAAATTTGAAGGAAATGGTAGGTTGACAATCTATGCTAAAGAAGTAAAAGATTGAACTCATTTAGTTTAAATTCAGGATCCGCCTATGTTCATGATCCGGAATATCAGCTTGATATATGCTCTGGAACAAACTTCAGGATTCACACTAAGGTTCAAAAAAGTTGGTTTATATGACTGCTTTCTCCGCCTTGGCATATTCTTTAGAAATCAAACCCATTACTTTGGCCCCGCAGATTACTAGGATCACGAAACTCTGATTTAGGCCCATTTGAGAACAAATGAGTCGTTGGATCTTAGCTTAGAGCACCAAAATCAAATCATCAAAATTAGCCAACTGACAATCGTGTGATCAGTGATGTAAAGACCTTTTTTGGATTTTGTCATAAAGGTATGAGAAAAGTCTAGCCCAACAACCAACCTTTTGTTTGAAGCAGACACAAGATCAAGACAACTACTCACTGACTAATGCCCTTTCAACTTGGAATATTAATTAATTATTCAAGTCTGTAATACTGAATCTTTGTACCAACCAGTTAAAGATTCCGAAAGCATCTAGCTTAAAAGACTGCCGACATGAAAATTGTCAGTTGAAAGGCACACCAAATTCATACCAAAACTCGGAAGGAAAACAGTATCTGGTTCAAAACTTAAATGCCCTTCATAATCGAACAAATAAATCCTCCGATATATGACAAGTAAATGATAAAACAAGTATCATCAATACAAAAGAAACAGAAAACATCTTACATGCGACTCAGATAGTGACTGATAGTGGTCTTACGACTACAATGGATAAAATGGAAACAGAAATTGAAGTGGTAAAAAAATAGTAAAGAATCCCAGCTGATGATTGTCTGATAACTAATATCTTTAAGACCAAAACAAGCCACTCGAGCAAAGTAAGGCTCTTAAGCGACAGCAGGCATGTCCTTAAGCCAGGCATCGAGAGGCTTACCAATTGAGTAGACGATAAAGCCAATCTCTCTTAGCTTGTCAGCGTTCACAACATTCCTGCCATCAAAAACGAAAGCGGGTTTTTGCATGTTATCATATATCTTCTGGAAATCAAGGGTCTTGAACTCATCCCACTCAGTGAGAATGCAAACAGCATGGGCATCCTTTGTTGCACCGTACGCATCCATAGAAACACTGACTTGTTGTTTCACGGATGTGGGACTCATTGGCTGGAGGTGAAGGGGATGATCCCAGTCAAACTTCTTCATCGAGAGGTCCCTCTGGATTTGGTCCTCTTGCACCTGAGGATCGTATATGCTCAATTTAGCATTATCCCCCACTAGTCCCTTGCATACATCAATAGCAGGGGTCTCTCGAGTATCGCCAGTGTCCTTCTTGAAAGCAAAACCTAGAATTGCAACTTTCTTGTTTGAGACTGTGTTGAACATAGAGGCAACAACGCGATTGACAAAACGACTCTTCTGATAGTCATTAATCTTGATAACTTGTTTCCAGTATTCAGCAACCTCAGGCAGACCATTGCACTCGCAAATGTAAACCAAGTTCAGAATATCCTTCTGGAAGCAAGATCCACCAAAACCAACACTAGCGTTGAGGAACTTGGGACCAATCCTCGAGTCCTTACCAACAGCATATGCCACCTGTGTAACATTTGCTCCTGTAGCCTCACAGAGAGCTGACATGGCATTCACAGAAGAGATTCTTTGTGCCAAGAATGCATTGGCAGCCAACTTTGAGAGCTCAGCGGACCACAAGTTGGTGGTAATGATATTGCCTTCAGGAACCCAATGAGCATAAACATCCTTCAAGGCTTGGATAGCCTTCTGGCCTCCTGGAGTTTCCCGGCCTCCAATTAGAACCCTGTCAGGTTTAAAGAGGTCTTCGATTGCAGTACCCTCTGCAAGAAATTCAGGGTTTGAGAGGATCTGGAAGTTAATTCCCTTGCTGTTGTGGGTCAAAATCTTTTCAATTGCCTCAGCAGTTTTTACTGGAACAGTTGATTTCTCAACAACTATTTTGTCAGATTTCGAGACATCGGCAATCATACGGGCTGCACTCTCCCAGTAGGTAAGATCTGCAGCCTTGCCTGCTCCAAGACCCCTAGTCTTGGTAGGAGTGTTGACAGAAACAAAAACTATATCAGCCTCATGTACATGTTTCTCCACATCTGTGCTGAAGAAGAGATTCTTCCCTCGGCATTGATTGACCACATCGTCAAGGCCTGGCTCATAGATGGGAAGCGTGTCACTGTTCCAGGCAGTGATGCGAGGTACAGAGATATCAACAACGACCACTTCAATCTTGGGGCATTTGAGTGCAATGACAGCCATGGTGGGGCCACCAACATATCCAGCTCCTATGCAGCAAATCTTCACCATTTTTCTTTCTTCTTTTTTAACTCTGTAACAGACAAAAGTTCACATATTTCTGAGGCTAAACTTCTCACGGTCGCGGAAAAACCCATCATATCCAACAAACAACATATCAGAGAATATGCATTAACTGATAAACTACAAGCTTTAACGTGTGTATAACAGTTAACCCCTTGAGCAAATGCTTAGGTCCGATCATGACATCCAAAATGAAAATAATGATTGGAGTATACACCACGATCACACCATCTGCCCAATACTTACCACAAGATCTACATTCTAAACTATAAAATGTAACACCTAACCATAAAAACTTAGTGTTTCATGCATTTCTCATTGCAGAGGAAACAAGAAGAAAATACGTACAAAAGATAAGACTTCCTGAACAAGGATACACTCAAAACATGCCATGTCCAACTATTACAGTAAAACGGAAGAGGAAATTTTACATTCAGAGGATGACATTAACATGCAATTTTAAAAGTCTACCTGATATGTAATTCTCAAACAACTGAAAATAAGGCCAACGTCACTAATTCAACACAGAAACTAACAAATGCAAGAGGAAATGATATTCAGTAACCATGATCTTGACCGGATCTAATACACACATCCAGATCATCCACTAAAAATCATATTTCAGATCCATCTCTGAATGCTATGGACAAACACTAGATCTAATCAAAATCTAACAGTTCATTTATGTATAATTGAGCACTTCCATAATTAATCAAAATCATGAAAAAAAGACAGTTTGTTTCCACAAAATTAACACTTTTGAATCTATAAAATCATAAATGATTGCGTTGTTATACACTAAGTTGTGTAAATCAAGCTTTTCCTCCTCATATTAACCTTAAAAAAAACACCAAATTCACACCTTCTGATCAACGAAATCGACAAATATAGCAAGCTGAATCATAAATGCTTGAGATACAACACACCAAATCGTGTAATTCATCATTTTCCCTCAAATTAGCGTTAAAGATACTACAAAACTCACAACTTCTGATCTATAAAATCGAACAAATAATAACAAACTGATAATAATGAGAAAAAAAATGATATGCTATGTAATACACATAATCGTGTAAATGCATAGAGTGCAGCTGAAATTAAGAACAGAATAAGAATAAGCAATTCGAAAATTCATACCTTAAGAGATGAATTTGACGAGAAAATGAAAGAGGAAAAGATGGATCTGTAAGTGTGTGTGTTATGAAGGAGAAGAGGGCGGGGAGGTCCTTTATATAGTAGTTGCAGATCTAAGATCTACAATATGTGAGAAGGGAGTGAGGAGTCTTTAATAAGGAAACTTTTTAGAGGAAAATAAATTAAAAATTCGTAAATAAATAAATAAATATAGTATTTTTTTCACGTTTTCAGCACTGATGTGGAGAGATCAACGACAAGCCTCCAGCCCTCCACAGGTAAAGCGAACAATGTATTCGTCAGTTGCGGGTTTGATTAATTCTCCAAAATAGCCTTGTAACTTGAATGGTAGAAACGTTTTACAGTAATTACATTAATTTGCACCTTTGTAAAATTACACTTAGTTTGGAGGGTTGTTACGTATTGTTTCATAATGTATTATTATATTATATCGATTGGTATTATTTTAATGAATATAGTGTTTAAATAAATTGTATCGTTATCTGTCGTTACATAATGTTATACATTCATGATTTAAATAATAAATCTATCAGATAAATATGATACGGATAAAGCTACTATGAAAAGATATGGTTAAAAATGAAATATAACTATTAATTCATACTTCCTAATTTTCGTTATCTGTCGTTACATAAGTAAAATACTTCCTATAAAATGAAATTGAGGGGACACTTGCTGCGTAAAAGATGACATGCTTATTTAGCTCCTCCTTCTTTTCAAATTTTACTGATGCAATTGGGGTGAAAATTTAGAATAACACAATGTGAATTTTCTTTTTAAAAAAATAGGGTAAGTGGGAAGAAAATATAAAGGAGATTTTACATATCAAATTTTCATTAATAAGATGAAAATTCAGAGAAATTAATCAATCAACTTATTAAGATTTCTCTCATAATTTATATTTATATTTAATGAAAATTTATTCTATCTAGTGAGAAAAAGACGAAATCAGATAATTTCTTGACTTTTTGAGCCTATTATAGTGTGGTCTCTCTTCCATAGAGGAAATATCTAATTTTCCGTATTGAGTTGAAATTTTATTTATCCAAATTTAGTCAAAACTCCAACATCGGATGAAAAATAAAAAATAAAATAAAAAATGGAGAGAAAAAAAGAATCAGAATAGTCAATTTGGGAAAGGTGGAATAGTTTGGGCTGTAAGCCAGCAGAGATATTTCCCACGCGTTTTGACGGTGCCAAGCACCACTGTCAAAGCACGGCGCTGGCGCTGCCCTTCCGGGTAGGTGCACTCTGTGGACCATGGTCAACTTTCCTATCAGGAATCAAACATTTAGTTTCGGAGATTTACATTAAAATTTGATTAATAATATGAATTCACTCATAAAAAGTATTATTTTGATTGATTAAGAATATTCTATTAAAGATAATTTTGTTTTTAAACCACAAAATCAAAAATCTTTTACTAAAAATATGTAAAATGGGTATTATGAACTCCAAATACAAATAAGTCACCATTAAAAAGATTAGTTGGCTGATTTCTTTGTTAATTTGACTTTAAGTACTTTACTGATTTTTATATTAAAAGAGTCTCACATCGAATGAAAAAAAGATGAATGATTTTTCTAATACGACTTGAACAATTCATATTATTATGTGATAAGTTTTTTTTTTTTGTTAGTTTAGTTATTCTTTGTTCATGTATTGATGTCTTTGATCCTGCATAAATATATGATGCACAATTTTTACGCAACTCATGTGGGTATTAGGTATTCGCATTCAATAAGACCAACCTAATGTTATATAAGGTTATTTTTGTATTTTTTTCACACATTATTATTTTTTGTTGAATATTATATTATGATTATATTCATATAAGATTTCATTCGGGAAGGAAAACGTTCTTTATCAAAAAATTTCATACCCAGACTTGAATTCAGAATTTTTTAATTAAGAAATAAATATCATCATCTATTCCATCACATACAAATCACTCTTTTCTAATCACAAATCAATGAATCAAAGTGGTAAAACTAATAATTTATAATTTCATAAAACAAACTTGAAATGAGTGAACTTTTAATAAGATTGATCTACCAAACTGTCTCAGTCTTACCTTTTTTAATTATTTCATTTTTTTCATGAATCTGTTTGAGAATTATAAATCATAAACACTTTTTTTAAAAAGCACCCTCATACAGTGCAATACATTAATTTAATAAATTAATCATGCATAAAGAATAAGAAAAAGTGAAGTCGAATCAGAAATATCCATATCCTACTGACTTTCCAAATTTATTTTTCTAACTAAAAGGAAATCTCAGCGTCAGCATTATAATATTTATATTTAATACAACAATTTAAATAAAAGAAATACGTATAAGTGAACTAAAAAAAAAAAAAACTCGTCGTCCTTTAATTTGGCTATTCCTCACGATTTTATACATTGGACTTGCTCCAAATTAGGTGATCAAGTTAGAAAAATATTGTTCCATCCGTCACATATTAATTATTATATTTATAGTAACAAGAACTATATTGCTGCAGCTGCTCTTCGGCCACGCTTATCACTCACCAATCTTTTGCAAATTGCACATGTAATTTTTTATCCTTATTTTTCAATAAATTGCGCTTTATTTAAGAACAAAACTACGATATTTAATATTACTAATAGTGAAATGTGATAAAAATAATTAATTTTATTTTGAATTTGGAAAATGACTAGTACATTAAGATAATTATTTTAAATAATCTTGACAACTAATATGAGATGGGTGTAGTAATTTGATTTGTGGGATATTTGTTTTTGTTTTGAGTCTGTTGGCCTCTGTCTTTTTCGACCAAATACTGCTACTGATAAATCTGTTTACATCATCAAACATAGTATTAGCTCCTCGTGTCTCTAAATTTGTAATATATACAAAAACATTAAAATAGTTATAAAAAATTAATTTATAATGGATATATATAAAAATATTACATGTACTGATGGGAGATATGAAATTATTAATCTAATATCACAAAGTTATTGCTAGAATTGCGTGATGATTTGAGTTGACTATTTAACACTAATTACGGGAAAAGTAAGCTTCAAATCAAAGAATGAGGTACTCGATCTACATGCGGTGTTGGTGGGTACAGCTTGAAAAGGGGGAAATCGCCTTTGAGTGAAATGCAAGTTCACTCCCTAGTCCCAACAATACTATAATTTTGCAAATCAAACTCTTTCCTCTGTTCATTTTATTTGTCATGATTTCTTTTTAGAGTTGAATTACAAGAATTTTGACTAGCAATTTACAATATATTTTTTCATCGTATTGATATGTAAAAAATTACAAATTTATAATATTTTTCGTATAGTTTTTGAATATTTTTTTTTTATTTAAAATATCAAATTAATGTAATCTAATTTAACTTTAAAAATTAATCAAATTAACATTTGAAAAGTCTAATATAACAATCGAAAATGGACGGAGGAGTGATAAAATTTGGTCCGGATACCCACTTTCTAGACTACTTGTCAACGAAAGGTCATTTGCACTTTTGATCCTATTTGATTTTTATCTTTAATTTTTACCTAGAAAAACAAATAATTATTCTAAAACATATATTTATATTTTCATATCATAATAATTCTTAAGTTTTTAATTGAACTCTGAAAAATATTCCTGAGTTTGAGCTAAACTCCAAAATAAACCTAGTTCAAATTCCTGCACAATTCAAGAATTTAACATAATGTGTTCACTGGCTATTTTTTCAAAAAGTCATCCGTGTGATTAATTTTCAGTAATTTTGCAAACGTCGACTATTCATGGAGCTCATAAAAGTTTCTATTCGTTTCCCCAATTAATGAGAATAATAGAAGGAAAAGAAAACAAAAATAATGAATTCTAATCCAATCACCAAAGAGAACGTCACATTAAAGAGGAAATTTCATAATAGCAAAGAGATTAAGTTTAGGGACGGCAATGGAGCGGGGCGAGGCGGGTTGAGTTTAATCCGTAAAAATTTTAATCCACCCCGCCTCGCCCCGTATAAGGATTTTTTTTCATTTTCAATCCGTCCCACATAGATTCGCCCCGCATGAATTCACACCACATAATTTTTTTAATATTTTATTTTTCTAGTTAAGTTTGATACTATAAATAACATTCATAAAAGTAAATTTTATTTTTTAATTAAGTTGTATTAATTTAATAGATAATGACTTAAAAGTTTATTTTTTAGAGGTCCATTGAAAAACATGTAAGAAATTGATTATTTTTATTGAACCATTTTCATTTACTATCTTGCATATTTCAGTAGCTTTAAAGAAATTATCTGAATAAATAATGCTCTATCAGTTTTATAACATGTAAAAAGTTAATATTAAGTTTAAACTCACATAAAATCACATATACCCGCAATCCGCCCTGCATTAGTTTTTAAAAAACACACTTCAATCCGCCCGACATTCCTCCCACTACGCACAACCTTAAATTCGCCCCGCATCCGCCCCACCCTATTGTCATCCCTACTTAATAAGTTTCCTTGACTACAATTTGTCTAAATACGCTTCATACTATAGTTTTATTTGCTATAGATATTTCCGTTTGTAAATTTCGCTTGCCAATATACAAACATGATAAGTATATATAAATCTTGTATTTATACCTTTAGAAATTTTTCAGATAATATACAAATTAAATGTATCAACAAATCATATACAAACAAGATAAATAAATAGGTAGGATAAATATATACAAATTCTGAATTTATATAATTAGGAACAGAATTATACAAATTCTGAACGTGCACCACATAAATTGATTATATGTTAGTGATGAAAAGTAATTTCTTCGAACTATAATTATTCGCATAGTGGAATAGTTTTCCTATTAAAGTACTGTAGTCACAATGTTTTCATTTGAGAAATCCATCAGACAAAACTAAGCACAGAGACAGAACCACAATCACGTATTACCATCTGTTAGACATCAAATCACAATAAAATTGGGGCCAGTTAGAGTAAAGCACAACCTGGCCTTTCTGTCTTGAGTCCAATATTTAGCCAAGCCCAGAAAAATAGTAGACTTAAAATATAATAAGATAAAATAATTATAATTTACTTAATTATGATTTGTAGCTACATATTAGAAGAAGGGAGAGACGAGCGAGATTGAGAGATGGAGGGAGAGGAGAGAGGGGGCAGAGAGAGGCAAAATGTATTTGTATATTTGTTAGATAATTATATATATGAAACTCGTATGTATATGTATCAATTATTGTGTTTATATATTTGTTGGGTAATTGTATATATATAATTAGTATGCATATGTATCAATGAATAAAACTGTATTAATGAATACAATTTTGTATTCGAATATAATTTGTATCAATGAAAATTGTATCAACGAATACTTGTATCAATGTTGTACCAAGTTCAACATTTGTATTTGTATAATTGATTGTTATCATTTATATTAATTGTATTAACGAAAACAATTTGTATCAATGAATAAATTGCATCAAGTTCAACATTTGTTTCTGCATAATTGATTGTTATCATTTGTTTCAATGTCGTATCAGCAAATACATATAAGGGAGAGGAGAGAGGCGAGGGAGAGAGGAAGAGAGTAGAGAGAAAATAGTAACAACCCTTAACTATAGCTACAAACTCTAATTCGTTTATACTATAATGGTGTATTGTTAATACATATCACATATTTACCTAATTACGTAATTAATATTTGTTAATATTTTATAGTCTAATGATATTGGTGTGATTCTTCTTTGTAAGCGTGTGGATTTAATTTCATAGTCTAATTTCGTTGAATATGTTGGGCTAATTCAAGAGATTCTAATGGGCCTAATAACGGATCAATCTTTTGGGAAGTCCATAAAAAAGCAACTATTTCATCCCTGAAACAAGTACGACGTCGTTTGTAAGCTCTCTTAGTCGACCAGAGCGTGCTTCTTGATTTTCTTGAGCTTCGTTCCCATTTCCCTCTTTCCCTGTATAGGAACCAGAACAAACCCTAGCCTAATTTACAAGCCATAGCCATGACGATCCGGCAGCTCTTAACCCTAGCCCGCCGGTACCGAAACCTCACCACATCCCATTCTATACGACGTCTTTCTTCGGCGTCTGCCGCCGTCGCCGCCACATCCTCCTCCGCCCCGGCCATTGGTCCGCCACCCCCAGATGCAATGATCTACGATCGATTGGCTGAAGACGTTAAACAAAAGATCAAAAGACTCGAGAATCCTGATTCCCGATTCCTTCAGTACAACTCACCACACCCAACTTTAGCCGACCACACATCAATCCTCAGCTTCCCCTCTACGCGCGTGACTACCCTACCATCAGGCCTGCGCGTGGCCACGGAGACTAATCTTGCTGTCAAGACTGCCACCGTTGGGGTATTCATTGATGCAGGGTCAAGGTTTGAGACCGATGAGACTAATGGAACAGCTCATTTTCTTGAGCATATGATCTTTAAGGGTACCGAAAAGAGGACTTCTTGGGAAATGGAGGAGGAGATTGAGAATATGGGTGGACATTTGAATGCCTATACTTCCAGGGAGCAAACAGCATACTATGCTAAAGTGTTGGATAATGATGTCCCTGTAGCTTTGGATATTTTGGCTGATATACTTCAGAATTCTAAGTTTGAAGAGAAGAAGATTGAACGTGAACGTGATGTCATCCTTAGGGAGATGGAGGAGGTGCACTTTTTTCTCTATTCTTTGATCTCTGAATATCAAGATTGCTGTTTTTTCCATCCTTGTTAATGAGCTGCAGTAACCCTATGTTATATTCTACTAGCCTCTGCATGCACTTGGAGCTTAACCAGTAAGCTGGTCACTAAAAACTAATTGGCATATTCATGGTAAATTGACTAGTTTTACACTGACCGCCAACCTAGCAACCCTCATTAAGCTCACGTAGGATAAGAACTTGCTCTAACCCCTGTTCTAAAATTCAAGATCACTTACGTTCTTGTTGAGTTCCCTGGATGCTAAGTTTTAACTTTACTGTTTCATCGTTTTCTTTTACTTTCATTTAAAATTACCTCTAGCTTCTTCAGTTTTATTAAAGTATACAGTCCATAGTATTTGAGTACAGTTGCAGACAGGTAGATGTCAAAATGGTTTACTGATTAATATCCTAAGATTTTGATTATTGTGCTTCAGGGAGTTGCCCTTGTTGATACAATGTAGTATTAAGTATTAACCACTATGTATCTCTTTATTTGAGAGATTAAGAGCCATAATGAAGGAAATGAAATGGCCGTGCATTAAGTTTGTGCTCGACCTTACAAAGAAGAGAGGGAACTCCACAGAATCCAAAAAGTTACTCATGTAGTGAGCTTATGAAATCTATCATGCTGCCTGTATCATATACAACCTGAACATTAGCAATCCATTATAACTATCTGTTTGCAGGTTGAAGGTCAAACAGAGGAAGTCATCTTTGACCACTTGCATTCAACTGCATTCCAGTACTCACCTTTGGGTAGGACTATTCTTGGACCTGCCCAGAATATAAAGACAATCACCAGAAGTCATCTGAAGGACTACATATCAACACATTATACCGCTCCCAGAATGGTATTTTAGAAATGACTTCATCTTTTTTTTTCTTAGTCTGTCTTGCTTGTTAGCTCAAACTTGATGCTTTTAATATTATCATAATCTGCTGTATAAACTCTCAGCCTTCTCCGTGGACATTAAAATAGGTAATTGTTGCTACTGGGCCTGTTAAACATGAAGAATTTGTTGAGCAAGTTAAGAAACAATTTACTAAACTTTCAACCAATCCGACTACGGCCTCAGAATTGGTTGCCAGAGAACCAGCAATTTTTACAGGGTCAGAGGTATGCCTATCTTATCAGGGTTCGTTATGCCTTCACGGTGCCTTTTTCACTAGAATACAGTTCTTATGCTGATCATTTTACCAAAATCAGGTTAGGGTGATTGATGATGACATTCCGTTGGCACAATTTGCTGTTGCTTTTCAAGGGGCACCATGGACTGATCCAGATGCCATTCCGCTGATGGTAATGCAATCCATGCTGGGCACTTGGAATAAAAATGCCGGAGGAGGGAAACACATGGGGTGAGTTGTGTATCACTACTTCTTTTACAATCTGTGTCATTGCAAGCATGTCAATGGATCTCTGTCTCATGATTTTTATGGAACTTCCTAATCATTTGCAGCTCTGATCTGGCACAAAGTGTTGGCATTAATGAACTAGCTGAGAGCATGATGTCTTTTAACACCAACTATAAGGATACTGGTCTGTTCGGCGTGTATGCTGTTGCAAAGGTAAAAATCTTTAACACCTAGTGTTCCTTCTGTTGGAAAGAATGTAGTATGATGATACGTTACCTTATTTTCCTTGCATTTTCTTCCATCAAATAAAATTTGTTCTGTTTTTCTTTTTTGGTGTGTGTGTGTGTGAGAGAGAGAGAGAGAGGTGGATCTGTTGGTAAGCTGAAGAGCTGCTATAAATGCAAGCTCTTGCTCGGCTGATTGGAGTATTAGAGTTGGATGTAAAGGTTTTAATGTGCCGCGTCTTGTATCGTGGGTTTAGGTATTCAAATGTACCTTTTATTATATCCTTCAGCTGTGTTTTTATTTCATTATGATTAAAATGGAGTCTGGATTCTTGAATCTGCTTAAAAAATATTCTAAGTGTTTATTGGTTGTATATTGAATGCGGAGTGAAATAGTTCTTCTTCCATGTCATCTACTGCTCATGTTTTGGATTGATGCAGTTCATATATATTACTTATTAGACAAGGTGGTACTCATCTGCTTGGATTTTTTGAGATATTGTGGTTAGTATAAACTGAGTAATTTATTTATTTGTTCTTAAAAGAAGCAGACCTTTTCTCTAATGACAAAAAAAAGATGGTTGGGTGTTGGTATTGTGACCCTTTTGACTGGCGTGTGGTTGTAAATAATTCTAGTTTTATATTAGGCAAGGTAGTTCTGATGTTCTTGGATTTTTTGAGATACTTTGGTTAGTATAAACTGAGCAATTTGTTTGTTCTTAAAAGAAGCAAATTTTTCTTTCTAAAGACAAAATTAATATGATTAGGTGTTGTATTGCGATCCTTTTTATGGTTGGGAATAATCCTTTTTTTTATCTCAAATGAAATCTTAATTTGCAGCCTGATTGTTTGAGTGATTTGTCCTACTGCATTATGCGTGAAATAAGCAAATTGTGCTACCGGGTTTCAGATGCTGATGTGACTCGTGCTTGCAACCAGGTTAGTGTTACTTAATGTTTAAACGGTCTGGTCTAGTTGTTATTTCCCCCTGCTGTTTCTCTTTGTTTCTCTCTCACCAATACCGGGTTTGCAGTTGAAGTCTTCTCTCATGCTTCACATTGATGGAACTAGTCCTGTTGCTGAAGACATTGGGCGTCAGGTACTATTCTGATATCTGATTCCGTGGTTGTACACGTGTGTTTTGTCATGATTGTAATTAGTCATTTTTCATTCTGTTATTCCTTGTAATTTCGGGGAGAAGTGTTGGGATTGGGTTGTGTCATAGATAAGACGCTGCAAATGGAATTTATTTCCTTCTCCCACAGTATTAGTTTCCCAAAGAATGTTCTGGACACCTCCATATATGTGCATAAAAGAGACACTGAATTGCTTCATGTACTTTAGTCATTCCATGACCATAAAGATTCTGAAGTAGAAGTTATAATAGTAGCGAAGAGGATATTTTAGGAACTTCATTACTCTTAGAGCAGTTTTAGTTGAACCGTGCCAAAGCCTACTAATGGCACTGCCCTACCCTAGATGATGACAACAGTTTGGTCCATTATTGCATATAGATTCTGAATTTCAAGATTTCACGATGCCAGAATAATCCTCTTCACCACTATTATGGCTTCTACTACCAATGTTACTGTAACTAAATATGAACACGTGTTAGCCATATCAGCAGCAATACACTGACACATACCATATTTGGATCATAAAGTTCATTTTTTTAATTTTTTTTTTCATTATCAAAAAAAGTGACTGGGTGGTGCAGTACAACATCAAGAAGCAGCCTAATTATGCGTGCTTAATGTCTGAATTGATAAGAACAAAATGAAGGCTGAAAGGTGTTGCTGCCAGCTGGTTGTTGGTAAAAATAGCTCTTAACAGACCTTATAAGAAGAAAAAATGGAAAACAAAAAAGAAAAGCTCTTAAACCGCAGTCCCTATGCTCAAGTTGAGTTTAGAAAAATTTATCATGTGAAGAGCCAAATGATCAAGTATATGCCTTTTCTCTCTGGTTTTATGTTTGCTGACAAGTTTTAGTGTGTCATCAAGTATTTGTGTTTTGTATGAAGTGAAGCGTACTGCATCATCTGCTTGTAAGTGGAAAACATAGGTTGATAAAACTTCCCCCCCTTCCAATATGAGGAAAAATTGTATATAAAGTAAGCATGACTTCGTTGGGAATGGGATCCAGTGATTTTGTGAACTAAGATCATTTTGCTTAATGCATTTCCCTTTCCTTTCTTCTGCTTGCAGCTACTCACATATGGCAGAAGGATTCCAGTCACAGAGCTGTTTGCAAGGGTTGATGCCGTGAATGCTAGCACCATCAAACGAGTTGCAAACAGATTTATCTTTGACCAGGTAGGATTCAAATTCAAAAAATATGTGAGACTTGGGAGTTCATTGCCATGAAACAATCGTGTTTACTCAACTTTCCTTGATCTACTTTTCTGAGTTTAAACCAATTTTTTCTTCCTTTTGGCAGGATGTTGCTATATCCGCGTTGGGCCCTATCCAGACTCTACCTGATTATAACTGGTTCAGGCGTAGAACCTACATGCTCCGTTATTAGACGATTCTTTTTTTTTTGGAGTTGTAATGCATCACAATTACACACCTCGCTCGACCATTCCAAACTTGGACATATAGGTCTTACTTTTCTAATTCTTCCTCTTGCCTACCTTCTGGTTTTGTAACGGTTTTGTAGTTTTTTCCTATAAAAATAAGCGGCCTATATACAATAATTTGGTTGTTGACATTTGTTTTCATATTCTTTGAAAAATTGTACTCGTAGATGCAAATTAACATTTAGGTTTGTTATGGTGTACCTTGTACTTTTTATATGAAATCAAGAATGCTATGGATCTTCATTCAAAAATTGTCCGGAATCTCTTCTTGGTAGTCGATGCAGTAATTTCCAAACTTAAATGAGGTAGTGGTTTGTCTATGATAGACTTGAGAAAGTTGTTTTCATTTCGACCTTCTGTCAAAAGCAAAAAAAAAAAAGGATGGGAAGGACGCTGGTTGTTGCAAATTCTGGACCGGTGTAAATCCGAATCAAACGCCACAGGTGGAGGGAGCGTGCAAGTGAGACGAACACGGCTGATCGGAAAATAAGTTATCAGTAATTGTTATTCTGGCAAAGGGATTGAATTAGTGCAGATGAGTTCGTCTACTAGTAGAAATTCTTAAATCAAAATGTCAATCAAGAAATCTTGAAAAGAAGGCAAGACGAGTTATAGGAAAAATAACTTATGCAAGAAAACGTCAGGCAGAATTGAATGATTCAACAAATTCTTACTTATCACCAAAATAAGAAAAGCCTTCATTTACCAATCTTCTAACCTCCACGCATGCTCATTTCATATTCGTGATGCTACTACTTGGTACTTACCAAGGTAACATAATTCACCTATAAATTAGCTTGTGGAGTTGAGATAAGGCATATTCCTGGCAATGGGAACTCATGTAGTAGAATGCTCACAACAGCAAGAGGAAGGTGAATACATTTTCCGGAGTAGATATCCTCCGGTCCAAGTACCAGACAACGTGACTCTCCCGGATTTTGTACTTCAAAATGTAGAGTTATACGCTGACAGACTGGCGTTTGTGGATGCTACCACTGGCAAAGGCTACACATATGGCGAAGTTGCAAGAGACATAAGGAGGTTTGCCAAGGCCTTGAGGTCCCTTGGCTTAAGAAAAGGAAGGGTTGTGTTGGTAGTGCTTCCAAATGTACCGGAATATGCTATTGTTGCTCTTGGAATCATGGCTGCCGGTGGTGTCTTTTCAGGTGCAAATCCAGCAGCTCATTCATCGGAAATTATGAAACAAGTTGAATCTGCTGATGGCAAGCTTATTGTCTCTGATCTACCAACCTATCACAAGGTAAGTACACTTCCAACTTATCAGTGGATTATGCAGAATTTTGCCTAAGCAGTGTCAGCCCATAATCATAATTAACTTGACTTGTCTATGATTTGCGTATGGGGTTATAGAGGTTTTAAGTCTTTACTTCTTGTCCCTAATTGATGTTTATTATATACACACGCGCACATACTTACTTAAGAAATTTGAGATGACACCTCTTGTAGAAGAGTGTCTTCAGATGGCTCATTAGGACTAAACTTCTTGTACTTGTTACTCGTATTGGTCCAACTAAAACTTGCATTTTACTATGATGGAAAACAAGATGCTTTCATCTTCCAACTAAAGTAATGGAAATTGCAGGTGAAAGATTGTGGGCTGCCAGTAATAATACTAGGCGAAGAACGTGTAGAAGGAACAATTCATTGGGATGAATTGCTTGAAGCTGCAGATCGTGCCAGTTCCAGAACTGATCACATAACAAACCAAGAAGATGAAATTGTGCAACAAAGTGATCTATGTGCACTGCCCTTTTCATCAGGCACGACAGGACTATCCAAGGGAGTGATGTTAACTCACAGAAACCTAGTAGCAAACCTCTGTTCTACACTCTTTAGTATTAGTCCAGAAATGATAGGTCAAGTTACAATACTAGGTCTGATACCATTCTTTCACATTTATGGTATAACTGGAATCTGTTGTGCAACCATTAGGAACAAAGGGAAAGTGGTTGTCATGCGTAGGTACGAACTGAGGGCATTTCTAAATGCACTCATCACACATGAAGTCTCATTTGCACCTATCGTGCCACCTATCATCTTGGCACTTGTTAAGAATCCGATCTTTGATGAATTTGATCTCAAAAAACTTAAGCTTAGATCCATCATGACAGCAGCTGCTCCACTTGCCCCTGAGATTCTTAATGAATTTGAGAAGAAATTTCCGGATGTACAGGTCCAAGAGGTGAACCTCCACTAGAACTTATAATGGTCCTTCTGATGTCAACGAATTATTCAGTCCAAAATGTTGCTTTTGACAAGTTTTGTTCTGGTTTATTCAACTGCTAGGCATATGGAATGACTGAGCACAGCTGCATTACTCTTTCTCACAGCAATCAGCACATTGCTAAAAGAAATTCCGTTGGTTTTATTTTGCCTAATTTGGAGGTAAAGTTCGTTGATCCTGATACCGGTAGATCTCTCCCCAAGAACACACCAGGCGAGATATGTGTCAAAAGCCAATGTGTTATGAAGGGTAACTGACCATACTTCTTCCCTTTAAGCAACCCTTTGTTCTAGCAGGCATTGGTAGATTTATGGAACTTAACTCTTTGATGTGAAAATTTTCAGGTTACTACAAAAATGAATCCGAGACTAGCCTTACAATTGATACGGAGGGGTGGCTTCACACTGGCGACATTGGCTACATTGACGATGATGGTGATATCTTTCTCGTGGATCGTATCAAAGAGCTTATCAAGTACAAGGGATTCCAAGTAAAGATAACACTCATATTACTAAGTTGAATCTGTTTTTCTTTTTGGACCTATCTTAAAACTTGATCAAATTTACTAAGCTGAACCAAGAACCCTGTTTTTACTTTTGTCTTTGGACCTCTTTGCTTGTTTAACAGGTTGCACCAGCTGAATTAGAGGGGATCCTTCTCACACATCCTTCAGTGGAAGATGCTGCAGTGGTTGGGTAAGTAAAATCAATTAGCTGAGTTCAGTTTTAAAATGGAAAAACTGTCACGAATAACGGATGTATATTCTTTACAACTCTAGGCTACCAGATGAAGAAGCAGGAGAGATACCAGCGGCATGGGTAGTATTGAACTCAAAAGCAAAAGATAGCCATGAGGACATCATCAACTACGTTGCATCAACCGTTGCACAGTATAAACGAGTGAGAGTGGTGCAGTTTGTGGATAGTATTCCGAAATCTCCTTCTGGAAAAATAATGAGAAGACTTATCAAGGAAAAGATGCTAGAAAGACTTAAAGAGGGAACATAGTGATGTTACAAATACAAAAACTTTACTTGCAGTGTACAACTTACTCCAGAAGAACAATAAAACACAATGGTGTTATTTCATATTCAAAAATGAGATCTAATCATAGATTGTAAAAGACATTATTGGATTAAACCAAAGATGCTTCCTTTTTATGTTTGCAATAATGCAGGTTCTGTTGACATATATAATTGTTCTATAACCATTCACTTGTCTGAAGTAAATGACCCCACCTCCACCTTAAAGGCTAACGCAAGTTGAAGTTCTAGAAATATAATCAATATCAACAACTATACCTCAATCCCGAACTAATTTATTCAACAAACTAACTGTAAATATATATGCATAAAAACAAACTAAAAGAAGGCGAGGAAGGATTGTAACATGTTTCTATGACCATCTATACTTGCTGAATGGTAACAAAAAAGGAAAAAATCAAAAGCAAGAGATAATAATTGGAAAACAAAAGAAGCTTATTAATTATGTCATTATTAAGTTCATACATCTCAATGTGAAAATTTAAAGAATTTATAACTTTTCACATTTTGTTTAGCTCAAGAAAATCAGGATATTGACATGTATTGCAAAACAAATTATTCCACCATCTTGCAAAATCAACTTTTTTTTTGTTTTAAATTTTGGTCAGTTGATATGAATCAACTTCCATACTAATTGAGCTTTCAACAACTTAAAAAAAGATATGCTCAATCATTTACTTCGCATAGCGTATCCAGGAGGGGTCACCGGATTCACGTGAAATCATATAGAGTTATGTTATATTTTTAAAAAATATTTAAACATCATAGATGTGTGAATCCACACTTGAAGTATCATATAATGTCATGCGATTGGGTAATGTCGTGATGATTGGGTGCACCTCTCTAAGTGAGGCTAAAAATTTGGATCTTTTATTTATCTTGTTTTATTCTCCTTTCTAAAATTGGGTAACACCTCTCTAAGTGGTTTGGATCGATAAAAAATAATTTTGGACCTATAATTTTAAATTTTAATAGTTTTCAGTGATAAAAACCTAAATGTTAAATCGATCAAATTTATATCTTAGATTCATCTTTTCGTAATAATGCACCCATCATCTCAAAATTCTGGATGTGCCTCTGCTTCGCAAGCATGAAGCATCACACATATAATTCAATATCTTAAGAATTATTTACATTTAATAGGTAAGACATTATGAAAGTTGCTCCTAATGCCAAAACACTAGGTGATTCTTTCTATTTGTTCTTAGCCCTAGTGGAAAGAGTTACCTAGTACTTGTTGCTGATGGAACGTATCCCGTGAAATTAATCGAGGTACGCGAAAGTAATTAAAAAAAGGTGAAGGAGAGTGATGTTGAGAAGGTAGTGAAAAGGGCAAACATGTTGCATTTTTTATTTTATTTTTGTAATTGCAACATAATTCCTTAGTGTCATTTAGTTTGCTTTAGGGACTAAAATAGCACATTAGATATAGTTAAAGGTCATATATGCTCTGCAGAATAATATAAAGAGTAAAACTGAAATAAGGCAATAATTTGAGGACTAAAAGCACTATTTTCCCTAACTTCTGTATAGAAAAAGAGTACGATGATATGCAGGGAAAACTGAACTCTGAAACGACAACTGATTTGAGGGCTTAGGGTTCCGACCGAATCGCTCTCGGATTGAGAGTTCATTGGAGACTTCATTTTTTCAGGTAATTAATTTGTTTTACAAACAATTCATACAATTAGAGTGAATAAAAGTTTAAAAAAATTTCCAGAAAAGTTGGAATGCCATAAATTTGTGTGGCCAAAGTAAAACTCAGAATTTTGATGCAAATCATAGAATTGCAGACAAAAAAACAGCCTTAGTGTAGCTCATTACTGGTAGAACCCTAAAAGAGCTAGAAACGCGGTCTTTTTTCGTTCACTGGGTGGGGCGATTTGCTCCAGTAAATTTCTTTTCAGTTGCATACGCACTGTTATGTTAGTTTATATATTAGTTCACTAAAGTTGTGATTTTTTTCGACATCTCGAATAATAAAGGGTGTCGAATGATGTGTATTCATGTGAATTCTTTATAGAGAGGGGATGTAATTCTTTGGTGTCAATTCCCTTTGTACGCAATGTGGGTTTTCACTTTTAATGGGCTGTTCTTGTTTTTCTGGCTTAGCAGAACAGGATATGAAAGGGACAGAGATTTTTGTTGGTGGTTTGGCCCGTACTACTACTGAAAGCAAAATTCATGAGGTTTGTTTCGGATTTATGTTATGTGATTTGGTTCCTCAAGTTTATTTTTTTCATTTTTATATTTTTGGTTCAAGTTTGTTTTTTTACATTGAGCTTGTTTTGATTTTCTTTTTGTGTGGATAAAATAAGTAAGTACTATTAACTGGGTGAGCAGTTGCTGAGAGTTGCAAAAAGTGCGTAAAGGAAGTTCTAAAAAACAAATGCGTTATTTATATTGTTAACAATTTCAACTTATCAACATTATTTTAAAGTTTTATTATACCAAAAACAAGGTCAGTTAAACACTTATGCATCAGTATATGACTAGGGTAAGTTCCACCATCAAAACACATCCGGGTGCTTCTCTCGGGAGAGTCCACATGATTCATGTTGGGGTTGTAAACAAAATCTTGTGCAGAGTTTTTTGTGTGTTCCTACCAGCTGCATGGAGATGTTTATATCCAGAGTCCTTCACATTACTCAATGGATCCTAATTAGATTTTTATTAAAATGGTCCCATAACTCCCTCGCCTCCTTACAATGTGAAAGAGATGATTAGTATCGTTGATATCCTTTTCATACATATAACACCGATCAGATGGGATAAAACGTCACATTCTCTTGTTGTCTTTGAGTGAGATAAACATCATATACAACGTCCAACTAAAGCATGTGACTTTGGGTGGAGCTTTACCTTGCGCAACAGTTACCCAGGCCATTCACTGGATGCCTTTCAGCAGATTATGATAGTACTAGTTAAGTGTATGTGCTTTGCACGTGTGTGTTGCGTTAATTAATAACAAATGTATATAAATAGAACAAATTGTTGTGCGTATGTTATATTATTAAGTACAATTTTTTTAAAAAAAACTAATGTAAAGTTGTGCGAATGTTATGATGTTGTGCGTATGTTGTAATGTTTTAGGCTAAGTCTCCTATTGACTTGAAGGATTGAAGTTAGGCTAGATTGCTTGTTCAATCAAAGGGTTAAATTCACTGAATTCTAAGGATGACCAGTTTCTGCTGTCTTTGAGGGCTTGGTTGGGTCATTTTTTGAACAGACCATACTTCTTTTGAGGCAAGTAGGGTTTATCCCTTGTTATGGTAATGACGCAACCAATTGCTCCTTTTTGCTCCTTATATCATAAATTGTTAATTCTCATGAACTATACTACAAAATGGATATTATTTTAACTTCTATTAAATAATAATCAATTTTGTTCTTAAATAAACTATATGATATAGTTGTTGTTTGTCAGCTTTATTCCTCTCTCTTGGGGTTGAATTGTTAAACTTTGTTATGCCCTTTTTTGTGGTAGATCAGTTTACCTATTTACATTCTGCACTTGCGAATTTATTTTTCTGGACTCTTACTTTAATCTTTAAAAAACTAACTGAACACTCCTCTGCCAAAAGCTAGTGTTTTTGGGTTACTAAAACATAATGGTAAGAAACATATGATTAGAGCTGAACTTCTTATCGTCAATGATTTGTAACTATCTTATATTATCACAGTGTATATGTGTCAGATTATGTGTATATAAAACATCTGCATTTTACAGGTATTTTCTTCATGCGGTGAGATTGTGGAAATACGGTTGATAAAAGATCAGATAGGCAATGCCAAGGTAGTCAGTATGATCTGTTTATTTGTATTACCTCTAAATTTTCATGCTTTGCCATCCCTTTAAAAACAAAAAAAAACTTAAAAAAGAGACATTAGAAAAAAGGATGGTTTAGATGCTAATGTTGCAGTGTTAATTTGTTATGACTACAGGGGTTCTGCTTTGTACGATTTGCAACAAAATATGCTGCTGACAAAGCTCTGAAGGAAAAATCTGGATATGTGGTAAAAGGCTAACATAGATGCATTATTTCAGTCTTGTCTTGATAAACTCTTACATTATTTTTTATTGCTATCAATTTGCCATTGTGATGCTGTTATTATTCATGAATGTACATAAGAACGACCACTTACTTGGATAAGCAATAGTATAAAAATCCTATTCCAAAACTTTTACTTGATGGCTTACATCTATTTTCAAAGGTTTGCCTTCTTTTTATTCAAGAATGGGTTCCTCTAAAATAATATTAAGAAAACAATGTGACTTACTCAGAATATAGATTTTCCCCAGAATAAAAGATTGGCTGTATAACCAACTATTTCTTGACATTTTGACACTTTAACTCATTACTTGAATATTTTTCTTCATGAAGATAAGCTTGAACTATACATCTTGCTTTCTTGAAAGCTCAGAATTTGTATAAATTGCTGGGATTTGTTCCACCAATGGGAGCAAATGATCAGTTCCGTGTTATTTTTGCTCTTTTCCCGTTTTACTTTATTTTTTTCATTCTTTGGATAGCCACAGACACCTAAGTTGGTATTTTTTCAACTATGGACATCTTTGTTTTGTTGGGTTATCTCCTTACTTAATCATGAGCATTCGCTAGATTATATGTTGTATTTGATAACATAGTCATGGACCATAGACCTATTAATAGTTCCATGGATCCAAATAGTAAGCCCCTAATATCAGGGGGTGCACTATGTAGATCTTTAACAGGTAACAAAAGGTTGGTTGGTGCATTAAAGTACCTCTCTGTTATCACATCAAGCTCTTCTTTTGCTACGGTTGTAGTTTGTCAAATCATGCTCTGCAAGCACTGATCATCGGGATGCTGTTGTATGAACTATAAGATACTTAGTAAAGCACCAAGCTAAATGTTACTATACAAAGACGGAAGGAAATTCTCAAGATATAGGACACTCTGACGCAAATTGGGTTGATTCTCCTATTGATCAACTATTTTTGTTTGGATACTATGTCTTTTGTGGTGTTGACTCTGTATTATGGAACAGTAAGAATCATAACGTTGGTTTTATCACATAAGGTAGAATTGTAAACTTACTTAGTTTCTTAATGCAAGTGAAATCTAAAAAGGTGACGTATAAAAAGGAACGGAGGGAGTATTATTTATCCGGCTCATATTGTCCATGACCAATTTTTCTTTTGATGACTGAGAAATCCCCGAGGGCCAGTTGCTCACGGTTTGAAACTTGGTGACTGGATAAGATTACTCCTCTCTTAGTATGAAATGTTTGGAAAATAGTCATCTTGTTATGAGTCTGGTTGCTTGTAATTTGTTGAACAGTGAGATTTTCTCCCTATTACATTTGATATATTTCTGTGGCTATTATTTCAGCTGGACGGGAAGAAAATTGGGGTTCGCCCCTCAGTTGAGCAGGATACTCTATTTCTTGGAAATCTTAACAAAGGTGTCTCATTTTTCTTGCAAATCTTGTTGTCCAAGATTTATTGCCCGCCTTAACTAGTGTCTTTCTGTGACACTGAAGAAGCTTTATAATGACAATATCAAGTTACATTCAAATGCCTTCATTCAAAATGTGAAGATGCCATTACACAGAAGATATTTTGAACTTACAAGGACTTGGCATTATCTTACAATTTTATGGGCTGATATTTCATATATATCTATTGTCTTGATTAAATTGTCTCTTTTTCTTTTTCTCATTCATTTTGGGCTTTGTACACTTGGTAGTTTATAAGGATACATTTTCTTCTCTGGAGTAGTGAATTTGTACCTTAAAGGATCTTCCTTCTACTTATATTTTCTTTGGCACTTATGGAAGAGACAAGTTTTCTATAACTGTATGCGTTCCTTATTGCTTGTTTTGATTATTTAAAGGTTGGGGTGCCGAGGAATTTGAGAGTATTGTGCGCCAGGTACACCTTTTAACTGCTTACAGTGCACTTCTTTTTTTAAATCTCTTGAAATATTGATGAATACCCATCTCTCCCTCTCTCTAGGTGTTTCCAGATGTTGTATCTGTTGATCTTGCAATTCTTGGAGATGTCCAACTTGGTCAGAAGCAACGGAATCGGGGATTTGCCTTCGTGAAATTCTCATCTCATGCTGTAAGTGCCTCTGTCTATGTTTAACATTGTTAATTAGTATTATGGTTGTTGAATTATTTCAACTTTTTTGTAACATCACTTTTACTCATATTGTTGCATCTTAAATACTACAGGATAGAAGCTCAGGTTCGTGGTTTTGATTCTCAGTTCCAGAACCAAATTATGATGCCTAGATTCTTGAGGAATCTCCCAATATGAAATAAACTCTCAGACATGTTATTAACCTCACCTTATAAAAAAAGAACACTCTAGACATGTTATAACAGATTGAGAAATTGAATCCTTAAATTATGATAATAGCATTCTTTTAAATCTCTAACATATGACTGAAATGCATACCTGATATTCTAAAACGTGAAACAAAAGCTGCAGAATTTGTTCTCTACAAAATTTTGAACACCACATGAAAATGTCATGTGTGCTAGTAAGAAACTCTTTAAAAATTGGTAAGTAATGTGCTTATTAGAAAGTAAAAAGGACAAAATAAAAGACGTTCCATATATTTATATGAATTCTAAGCTTAATGCTCTACTATATTTTTTTTGATAACCGTGGTGTCCGAGCCAGCTTTCGGGCACTTCGACTAATTCCACGGGATACCTGCTACCTCTATACCATTTGTATATCAACTAAACTGGTAAAGTGCTATCATCTTCTTGTAGTTGTGAAGTTTGGACTTTTAGTATCTCCAGGGCTGCTATCTCCATATGGACTTCTAAAAACTCCTAATAACATCTGATTATTGATGTCTCCACTGTTCTAGCGTCCATGTTTTCATCTACTAGTCTTAAAGTACACACTTTGCGCGTGTTTCCTATACTGAAATGTTAAATGTTCAAGCAATGAAATGATATAAGATAATTAAAATGTTAATTAATTTCAATGTCCTGAATATTAAGATTTCCAACTTAATTCGAATAAGGACGAATTTAATAAGTATAATTTAATTGATTTTAAAATCCTAAATACTATAAAGCATTAACATGAAAAGTATTATAGTTATGTTACATAATTCAAATAGAAAATAATTTATACAAGGAATTTTTTTAATAGATTTAAAATTCTTTAACAACCTCTTGCAAAAATGCAGGGTAAGGCTGCTACTGCGTACACTAGACCCTTGTGGTCAGGCCCTTCCTTGGACCCCACACATCTTAAGTGCTATCGCCTCAATATACTGTCACTTGGTTATCTGTAACAATACACTATCCTTCTGTGGTGCTTTAATTTGCTGAGGTCAGCTTGACCAGTTGCTTCAATTTTCTTTTTTTTTTTATGACAAGAGAAAACCGCATCCGCTACCCTTTGGGTACGCACAGGGTAAAAACCCTGCTCCTATGCAATAGCTCGCAAACCACATAGGAGAGGTAACCCGCACTAGGCAAGCCCGATGCGACGAGCTCGACCCAGAAGGCAAACCCCTTGCTTTCGCTGGCAAGGGGCGAAAGCAAGGGGTTTCGAACTTGAGACCTCCAACATGGAAGTCCCAAGCCCAAACCACTGGGCCACCCCGAAGGGTTTGCTTCAATTTTCTTCACTCCCATACTTCTTGCAGATATTTCCAATGTCTGACATACTTATACAAAAAGAATATTATTTGACCAATGTAAGGGTCCAAAAATTATTCGCCGGTGTTAAGAATTCTAGCTTATAAAAGTTGTCCAAATTCTACCCAATCATGAATTATTTACTAGACTTTTCCTATTGAAAACCAATTTTTTATGCCTTCTGTGAACAATTTACTTAATTTCCTTATAACATGATAAGTCTAATATACTGCTACTAGGTCCTAAGCTGAGTTTTGATTTGTTCTTTGTTGTCTGTTCAAAGTAACAGTCGTTTTTCCTTCTAAAAGGTTATTTTACTCCAATCCCACCAAAAAAGGGAGAATGTTCCTTACATTTTCCAGCTCCAAACTTAGGTATCTTTGCTCAGGCCTACCAGTGCCAAGTCATTACTAGATATTCATTTGAGATGCAGGGAGAATCAAGCCAACTCTTTTTCATCAGTGCACATCTTTTATGTTGATTTCTGTCTTACGAATGACACTTCCATATTTATTATAGATAACACTCACAAAATGTGTAATTGGGCACTCTGTTGAAGTTGTATTCTGGAATCAAAGTTTCTGATATTTTCTTGATTCTTCTAGCTGTTAATAAAACTTGTAGATTCTTAGTCATTAATGATTCAATTTTATCCAAGTAGCTCTAGAGCAATTGGTAATCTTAAATGAAGCTATGATCTCATAGATATTAGCTCTTATTTTCTGATTTATCAAAAGATACAGAGGATTTCATATACCAATCCCAGCTAGTTTAGGATTAAGGCATAGTGTTTATTGAAATAAAAAAGAAATTCTTATATCCATAAATCTCAGTCTCAATGCCACATTTTAAAAAATAACTCCTCATTTTGGATGTTGTAATGTCAAGCTTTGTGTCTGCCTTGATAGGATTTAGATAGCTTTTAAGTGAGCAACTAAACTTTGTTAATCCTCGACTATGAACTTAACAAACTTCATATGATTATGTAATCTGCTCAATTTACAGCAAGTTGGGTCAAAATTGGAACCCTCATTTGACCTTTAATCTGTTGCCTTTCTGAGCTGAAATCACTATATCTTTCTGTGCAAGTTCAAGAATCAGTGCAGAAGGAATATGCTGTAATTCAATACTTAAAAATCCCAAATTTGTCCTTGTCTGCTTCACTGTCATGTAATATGTTTCCCAAAACTCTTGAATATTGTGCAGTAGCCATTGGTCACTGCCAAATAAATAATTCAATAAAATTCAATACTTCCATCCCATTATGAATATGCTAATCTAATGAAAACAATCCTGTAAAATCCCAAATATAAATTTCCTTCAAAATTCTCAATCACAGGCTGCGGCTCGTGCTTTACGGGTAGGCTCCCAATCTGATTTTCTCATCGGTGGCAACTTGCATCCATCTGTACAGTGGGCTGAGGAGGAATCTGAAGTTGATCCTAATGAACTTGCTCAGGTTTCTTCCAATCTTGCATTTTTACGATATTTAGAGAATGAAAATCCTTAGATTTCTGTCATTTTCACCTTGCCTTTGTTTGGATTGTCAGATCAGAGTTGCCTTTGTCAGAAACGTACCTCCTGGTGCTGATGAAGATTACTTGAAGAAGCTCTTTCAGCCCTTTGGCAATGTATTATACCTTGCAGTTTCATTTTGATGTTTTCCCGATTACTCCAGTTGCATTAAAAATTCAAAAATTCAAACTCTCTGATAACATCTACCATACATGTGGTTAATATATCTCAGGTAGAGAAGGTAGCTCTATCCAGGAAGGGTAGTTCCACCATTGGATTTGTTTACTTCGATAAGCGATCTGTAAGTTCTGCCGTGTCCTTGTTAGTACGAGTTTGACTTTGATTCTTGGAGTTCTATTCCTGCTCCAATTACCAATTTCAACCCCCCGCCCTTGTAATTCTGTTGAATGGTACCTTATTTTATTTTTTGTCCTCTGGCTACGTTTAGGTGCAAATCATTGATTTCTTATATTTACATTTATCAAAAGTGAAATTATTTTAATATGTCTGATTATAATGTCATCAAAATTATTTCAAATTTGGGTTAAAGTTCATGCAGAATGTAGTCTTCGACACCTAATGATTGAACATTTTTAGTTTTCAGAGATAGTCTCCCTTCCCCACCAAACAGCCTTCTTTTGAAAGTTAGAGTCTATACCTGATTTGTCCATACCTCCCCAACTGTACCTTCTTGCTGTTGATTAATGCTGTATATATCAGGATACAGGACCTTCAGAGATCCTCTAACCAACCAGTCATCCTCCCAGAAGGCTATCTTCATACCATTGCCTACTTTGAAACTGGTTTTCAAGCTGAATTTGGACCATAGATTACTGATGGTTTTCCACAGACTGACACCATAAGTACTGCTGACTTGTTTAGTTATCCACACCCCTTCCATGTCATACTTAGCTTTGATTACCCTTTTCCACAGAGACTGTTCATCAGAGACAAATCTCCATAGCCATATTATCTACAAACTTTGATTTTGGATTCTCAGGTTCTAAATTCCCAGGCCTCCTTCCTTCTTAACTGAGTAGCAGGTCATCCCATTTCACTAGGTGGATCTTCATTTTGTCACTATTGCCTTTCCAAAGGAAGTTTCTTCTTAGAGCATCAATTCTATCGACCACATTTACATGAATTGGGAACAGAGACATCATGTAAGTAGGCATAGCATCTAGGACAGCATTGATGAGTACTACTCTACCTCCCAATGATAAATACTGGCTCTTCCAATTAGATAGCTTCTTCTCACACTCTTCAACCACTCCTTTCCATATCTCCTTAGATCTACTCTTTGTCCCAAGAAGCATTCCTAGGTAAACAGCGGGTAATTCTCCAATCCTTCCTAGAATGTGAGTTGGCTCTTGGAGATCTGAGATCTCATTCACTGGTTAAACAAAACTGTTATTCCAGTTGATGTTTAGTACGTGCATATTAATCTATTAAACTGATCATCTGTCTTCATTGTCAACTCTTCGATATGATGCATAAAATCCATCGGAGCTCTTTATGCCAAACACTACTGATCATATGTCTTCATTGTCCCTCTCATTTCCTGAATCTACAATGTCTCTTCTCATCTTCTTCACATTCAGTAATCTCTAGCCCCAAATCCCAATTACCACATTCTCTGTTAACTATGACTCCTTTTCCCTTAATTGTCTCCATTAGCACTGTAAATACTAAATCCTCTCTCAATTCTCTTACTCGCTATGTAATTTTGATCATCTAATAATCTTTATTCATATTGAAATATTGACGGTTGCTTAAATTGCCAAGTGATGTTAAGAGGTAAGCTGTTTGTGCCTGGTCAACTACAAGAGATTCTTCCTAACCTAAAGCAGCAAAGATTAGCTGCCTGGCAATTTTGAAGCTGATTAAGGTGGTGGGACAATTACCTTAACAATCAATATTCAATGGAGTAGGCTAATGTTAGGGGATCTATATAGTGAGGGCTCAAGGAGTTGAATTCAATGGGCAGTGGGAGAAGGGAACTGATGTCCTTAAAAAGGGGAATTTTGTTTGCATACCTGAACAGGTGTGTGAGAGAGTAACAGAAAGTTTGGCAATGGAGCCACTCGAAAATTTCTTGAATCACAGTTTGTCATTAGTTTCCTACCATTAATATGCTTACAAGTCTTGTTTAGCATCATTAAAGCTACTGCTACTTGTGATGAATAATAGACAATTAGTATTCTTCTTGTCTAGAGTCAGTACAATAAACTAAAAGGATATGATCCCTGTAGTAGCATTGAATATTAATTCTGCGGGAAAATCTGATTTTATCAGGGGAAAAGTAGAAATCAAAATAAAAAGGGACCCTTAAAATTGCAATTTCGCTTTATTATAGCTGACATTGTCTTTCTTTTGTTTCTTTTCCCACCCCATCCACCAACGAATGCCGTGAGGATAGGATCTTGACAATGCTATTAAAGGATTGAATGAGAAAACTGTACAAGGGCCAATGGGAGGTTCCTCAAGCAAGATTCGGGTGATTTTGTCCTTTCTAGTTTTCACAAGTTGTCAAAGTTGATATCTTCAACAATAGTTTACAGATATGTAATATTGATGATTAATTATGATTTGCTAACAGGTCGAAGTTGCGAGGCCAACCGATAAGAACAGGAAACGAGGTCGTGAGGATCAAAAAATGTCCAGTAACATTGAGAGTCATTCCAAGCTTTTGAAGGATGATCCAAATGTTGAGATGGTTGGGGGTCCTAAATCAAAAGCTCAACCGGTGATGCACATATCGGATGTTAATTTCTTTTTTGATATCTCTGATGTCTCGTCTCCTTTAAAATATTTATATGCTGACTTTTTAATCTTGCAAATATTTGCCGGTACAATTTCCTTTGAAAATAAAGTAAAAGCGGCTCTGATAGAAATTTCCTGGCTTGCATTGGGCAAAGCTTATATGATGCTTCTACCTTTGTAGTATACCGTCAGTTCTTCTTTTCAAATATACAACTAATGCCTCAATCTCAAGCTAGTTGGGGTCACCATATGAATTTACACTATCTATTGCACTCTATCTGAACCTATTTCATTGGATAATCTGTAACTTGAAGTTCCATGGTATTAGAGGTTCTCTAAATCTGCATGGATTGATGGGACTGAAGTGTTTGAGATAAGCTCATTCTTTGTGATTTTATGTCTTTGAGATAACTTCGTTCTATGTGATTTTAGGTCCTTAAGTAACTTCATTCTATGTGATTTTTGGGTCTTTAAGATAACTTCATTTTATGTGATTTTAGGTGTACTTCATTTCTTTTCATTTGGAGTCTATGTAGGACATGACCGAATTGTCTTAAGAGACCCTTCACTTTGTTCTCTATTTGTGCTACTTGCACCTTATGGCGTATGACCATTCCTGAATTTCTCTAATCTTGTATGATGCATCTATCTTACCATTAAAATTTCTGCAACAGTTATTTTGTGGATATGGGACCTTAGAGGACTGACATTCACTCCCATATAACAATGCTGGTCCAGTAATCGTTTTGTAGAACTTGCCTTTTGCTCTTGTAAATATCCTCCTAGCGCATAATTTTCTGGTAGCACTCCACTTCAACCATGGAAGTTTGATGGGATGGGAATCCCATATCAAGAAAATATAATAAGAATAATAATATTGTGTTTAAAGTTATGAGCATAAATGCTTGAAGCGAGTCTATATGAAGTTATTGTCAGCTGCATGATTGAACTGTTTAAGCTCATTTTGATTTGAATGGTTGTTATTTTCCATTCAACTCTGAATCTGTCGTCTTATGCTTTGATTATATTTCTTCAATCAGGAAATGGATTATTTGGATCCTTATGAAGCTGCTGTAATTGCACTACCTGTGCTTGTCAAGGAGCGTTTAGTTCGGATCTTGCGGCTTGGTATTGCTACTAGATATGATGTAAGTTAACGGATGGACTCTCCTACCCGAAGCTGTAATTCTGTTCATGTATTATGTCTTCCTAATTTATCAAGAAGGTTTTCATGTCAATTCTAGCCAAAGTAGTGTTCTTCTTAATTTTGTTATCATCAACAGCAAAATATGAAATTTCTTCTTTTCCTGTGAGTATGTATTGACAAAGAAAGACAAGTTCCGTTTTGGTTGCCATTATCTAGTTTGTTTGTATCGGCTTCAAGTGTTTGTTTATTGAACTGCCAAACAAGCTGATATAAAATTTGTGATCCTCTTTCTTGCCTCTTCATTTATATGGGTTATAGTGGCAAGATATAAATTCTTTGTTTTCTTTTGAGTGGTATCTGTAGTTATCAATTCTGTTTCACTAATATAAATGTCTAATGTTAGTGAATTTATCCATGTTTTTGATGGTTCATATTAAGGGCGTGTTCAGTATGAAGGTTAATGTTTTTTGGGAAAATAAGTGGATTTCTTACTTATTTTCTTGTGTTCAGTACTTAAGCAAAAATTATTAATGTAAAAGCATTTGCATATAATCTAAGACAAATTGTATGGCAGGTAAGGGGTGTGGGGTGGTGTCATGGTGGGGATGGGGGGCTACGGAGGTGGGGGTGAAGATGAGGTTTATTGGAGGGCGAGGAAGACAACCAATGTGGAATGTTGCTTGTGAAACTTGTTTTCCCTACTTCCACTAGGGAAGTCATTTTCCTCATTGTAAGGAACTTCTTTTCCTAGAGAAAATATGTTCCAAAAACATTGAGCAATCAAACATGGGTAAACAAGTTCCTTGTTCCATACCTAACACACCCTAATCCATGGAATTTATTTCTTAGGATCAGGGATAGGCCCGCTTTATCTCTGCACTTTCTGCAGAAAAAATAAGACATGTAAATTCTACAAATACATGATTTACTTTCTGCAGAAAAGATAAGACATGTAAATTCTACAAATACATGATTTACTTTCTGCAGAAAAAATAAGACATGTAAATTCTACAAATACATGGTTTACTTGTATGTTTGTGTGGTCAAACAACTGACATGTTTTTACCTGGTTAGCGTGTTGCATTGTGAAATCTGCATAAGTTATCATGCAATATAAGCTTTTCATCTGCTTTATGCGACATCTGTTACGTCATAATATTTGCTGTAACCTATTTCTGATGTTGAATGTTCTGTGTTACCTTGAACCGGCTAAAGGTTTTGAATGTGTTTTTATTCTCAGATAGATGTTGTAAATCTAACCAGTCTTAAGATGTTGCCCGAGTCAGCTGCCATATCTGTTCTTGACCAGGTCTGAAATATTTATACCTCTTGTATTCCTAGTGAAAATTTTAGTATATTCTACAGCAATTGAAGATCGACTCTCATGCTTCTATTCTCCAATGCCTTTCATTTATAGCTCATGTGGTCTGAAGCTGATATGCAGAACAAGGGAGGATTTTTAGCTTCATTAATTTCTAAAGTATGTTCTGCAGAGTGCAGATAAGCATCGAAAATTTTATCTTTGTTAGTACTATAATCTTTTGCGCGCATTATTTAACAAAGTCTTCTCTGGAAATAGCAGCAGGTTGAAAAGCTAGGATTGAAACAGTTTGATAGCAAGTCGAGGATAGAAGATGTTGCCTTGAGGGTACCAGAACCAGACAGCTTCTCTACAAGAGTTCGTTTGCCAGATCTAGATTCATATGCCTCTCGAGTACCCTTGCCCATGGCTAGGTTAGCTAACACGTCAACTCTAGATCATTTTAAAACTATGCTGCATGTCTGGTACTAAGAGCAGAATGATGTTGGGCAAGTAAAAAGTCTTGGAGTGATAATATGGTTTTGCCGGCTCTTTAGTGAAGCACCTATTATTGAAGGGTAGACAACTACTGAGGTAATCACTTTGGTGCTGGTTTCTTGCAGGGCTGATGTTTACACATCTCGCTATTCAGCGTATTTAGATCCCCATCTATCTGGTCGGGTGACAACAGAGAGGATGGAGGAAGCAAGTTCCCATTTGCAGGCGACTTCACTTATGTATGGTCGGGTGACAACGAGGATGGAGGAAGCAGGTCCTTTTCACAAGAAAAGGATGGAGGAAGCAGGTCCCACTTTGCAGTCACTCCTCTCTGGCGGGGGGACTACAAGGAGGATGGAGGAACCAAGTCCTGTTTTGCAGGCAACATCCCTTCCATCTGGTCGGGTATCAAGGATGGATGAAGCAGGTCCCACTTTTCAGGCATCATGGAGTCCTTCAGCTACTGCTGACAGAGTTGGACTTCATTCACGCATTACCCCAACTTCTGATCATCAACAGACTCGACCACGGATCAGGTTTGATCCCTTCACTGGTGAGCCATACAAATTTGACCCCTTCACTGGCGAGCCAATTTTTCCTGAGAGCTCAAGTCATCATCAAAGCCTGTACTGAACGTTTTCTGAGCCTACATATGGCTAATTGCCAAACTCATGTAACATAATGAAGCGTATTAGTTCTTCCACAGTTGTAAAATAGTACTAGCTGTTAGCAGGATTATTTCGTGATCTTTCTCATTATTAGAAATTTTGGCATAATAATATGATCTCCAGTGGAAGTCTGTACTTTGATCATCGACATTATCATGGATTAGTAGAAACAGCGGGTGAGGATTGAGAAATTTCATAGTGCTCGCTAAGGGTAGACGTAGGAGGATAATAAATAATCTAGATAAGAACTTCATGTTGTTTTCAAAAGATATCACAACTCACAAGTGTTCGTAAGTTGTAACTAAGGATCAAACGTGAACGAATTTCCACTGTGATTACTTCTTTATTTTGAATTGCTAAATTTCCGACAACCAAATAATCAACTGATGTGTTCATATGATCTTTTGAAAACCCATGATAGAGTTTCTATATTTAAACTAATAACAACGATATACCCAGTGGTTTTCGATAGACCCTCTCAACTCAACGTTTCAACTTCTTCTCAACAACAATATATCCGACTCTAAACATTTGGAAATAGTCCTCTTCTATCAACACAGCTAAGTATTTGCAGAAAATGTTATGGTTCACTACAGTTTACGGGTAAGATAAAGTAGTTTTAATTCAGTTAACGGTATGAAGGAAACACAGAAGAGTCTTAAAACAAGTCTTTCTTCCTCTGGAACAGTGGCCAGAATAGTGTCATTACACACAATTAACAAGCAAACATCTAAAGGATATATTTCCACTAAAGGGTGTCACACCCAGAAGCAAGAACAGGATAGCTCTTTCATCCTCGGGGAAAATCTAAATCAACTATGATATTAAAAGAGTCTGCATCAGAGAAGAGTGAAAAAAGATGAACAGATTTTGCAGCATAAGTCATAGATAATTAATACATGAAATGATATACGAGTATCTTATTGTGAATTCTTCCAACGACAAAACTAGAACTGTACTTCAGAAAAATAACTTTTAAGTTGGAATTCGGCTTAGTGCACAACTTAAATGGTCGTCCACTCTAGCAGCATAACTATGTACAAGTTTTAGCCAAAGTGGACATACTACTACAACTTAGGCGACTGGCCACCTGACAGATATCTGGAAGTCACTGAACTTACTTCCACTCCAGCATGTCTAGAAGCCAAAGGACCTCGTCTTCCGAATTGGCAGCATCACAGAAATCCATCTCAATCCCAAAAACATCAAGTGCCCCCTCATTACTATGGTCCATGAACAGCAAAGATATCCATGCCCGAACACCCGATACAAACAAGCACATAGGAGAGGAGAAGTCAAGATAGTCATAAGCTAAAGCCCGATATGCTGTTCGATCTATATAATCAAAAAGGGACTTCTTGATAATGCATGCAACTTTATTTGTATCTTTGCGCCCAACAAGCACAGAGACGCTGACTGTCTGGCACAAAGGAATTGTAAATCTTGGTTCCACAGGTAGAGTCATCTTGTATTCAGGCCCTTCCAAGTGGAACCTAAGCACATCACAGATTCCAGGAGGTGGGATCCAGATTCCCTTCTGAAGAACAGGCCCTGGGACCACATCTGAAAATATTATTTTCTCTTCAGTCCATATGTCAATGTAGAACTCTAAGTCAGTGAAGGAAAGTTTTGGTGGGAGAACAGTCCGGCGGTATGGACGTTTATGAAAGTTCTGAAATAGATTATAGTATGTTATAGTGGGAGGTGAAGACCGTTCGCAAATTGATGGCCATTTTTTAGAACAAAGACATTTCCAGAAGTAATCATCTCGTGCAATATCTCGCCACTGTTTGCACACTATCATACATGTAGCCAGTTCAGTGCCCTCCAGAAATGGGAATACAGCCTTCAGAATTTCTTCACACGCCATCTTGTGCACAACAAGGAAACCAGCTGGAATATAGTCTGTTTTTCAGCTCTTTATAAAGATTTTGGTAATTCAAAGCAATCAGCTCTCATGCCTTGCAGTTGATGCAATAATACTGCACTTCAGAGAAAGGATAATTCTTCACCTAGATAATGACTTGCAGAAGCATGGACTTATCTGCATGCAGAGTTTCAGTTTTAAGAAAATTGGTTTCCTTATGCAATAATCAAGAGTAACAGTGAAGATAACCCAAATATCTATGTATAGATTTAGACTAAGGTCTACGGTTCGAGTCCGTATAGCCCTATAAAAATGCAAAATGCAAAAAAAAAAATGTATAATTTGCATTTCTTCATTATTATTTCTTGCTTGTAACATAATGAAATCCAATTATTCCTATAAGTTTACTCACGGCAATCGTGGTTTCCTTATGCAATAATCAAGAGTAACAGTGAAGATAACCCAAATATCTATGTATAGATTTAGACTAACTCATGCTTAGATGACATGAAATTGTGAATAAAGAGAAAAAAAAAGTATGGATGTTGGACAAACAAGGAGCTATAAAGATATGTGAAATGAGAACCTATGAGGTTAATTACTAAAAATATCTCAAAAGGGTCATATTTTATTCTGACCAAATATCTCAAAACAGATGAGGTTCAAAGTTCCAACTTAATAAATCTTCAAATATAAAAATAGAACGAAACCAAAAAACTCGCAATGATATTTCTTCCTACATAGAGATTTGCTTGGAAATAGAACAGACTAGACGCAAAGAGAAGCATGAATCGTTCTTCTGCAACGGTCTACCCAGGGGCGGAGCCAGCCTTCTGTTAGGGGTTCATCCGAACCCTCTTCAGAGGAAAATTTTACTATGGTTAAAACTATATTTTATGTATATATAATAGATGTTGAACCCTTTTCGGTTAATTCGTGTGTTTAGTTCTTCAGATATTGAACCCCCTTATTAAAAATCCTAGCTCCACCACTGGATCTACCCAAGGACAGATTTAAATTTTCTTATTTCCTTCATAAGCAATATACAAGCAAAAGTCTTTGCAGTTTGCTTATTGACCTGTAAAAGAACACTAAGTTATGTAAAGATCATTTATCCAAGTAGCTGTCAGCTTTATGAAAACACCAAGGAGATGTTATGGTATTGGAGGAAACTCAGTGAACTGATAAAAATCCCAGAAAATACTTGAAGGGAAAAGGACGCCCCTTTCAGAAAATTACTAACATATTCAACAAAAAATAAAAATAAAAAAATACTAGCAACCGGTACATGAAAAAGGATAAAGCATTACGCATCCAGAAAATGAACAAAATAAAGGTAATTCCAACAACCCACCCCAAAAAGGTTCATTTTTTGTCCGTTTTCTTAAGGCTGAAAACAAACAAACAAGTATAACTTTCTGGGTTAAAAAAAGGGGAAAAACCCCAACGGAAAGAAAAGAAAACCCTAAATTAGAAAATACAACAACAACAATAACAATCCGAACTTGTTAGTCCATCATATGAATCCTCTATATCTAATCCTCTCCATCTGAACCCTTAATTCGAGTATAATCCTAAATTAAACATATGAACATTTTATTTGTCAATGAGATATGATCAATCAACGGAAAAGAACGTCAGGAAAAATCAAACAACTGAAACAAAGAAGCAAAAATTATAAGATTATTACCTCTCAGACCGTCATCGGAAAACATTCCCCGGTAATCGTCGCCGGAATCGGAGGAGAAAATAATTAGCAGAATTTTGCATTTAAGAGAGAGAAATAGAAATTTGTTATTGATGTGTGTTCCAAGAAAACAACTGCGTACAGTTCTGATTGGGCCCTGTGGGTCCCATCTTTTCTTGATAACGGTGCAAGAAATGCCAACATTCTTTATATTGTATGCTGCTGATGCACCAGATCGTAGCCCTTGTGAAGACCCAACAAGAACGACGGCGTTCCGTCGCATCCCACCTTTCGCTTTAAAAATAGACCATCATTTTTTTATTTTGACTCGAAACGAAATATACTCCTTTCATTTTATCTTATTTTGACTTGATATAAAGAAAAAAATAAAGAATATTTTTGAAGTTTGTAGTCTAAAACTTTTCACATGGAAAGTTGAAATTAAAAAATATTACTCCCTCCCAATTTACGTGGTACCTTTCAGATTTCTAGATTCAACTAAATCTACCTTTAACCATAAATTTTCATATATTTTTTAATTATTTTAATTTATAATACTTTTTACGTAGCTTACAAGTACATAAATTTTATCTTAGAAAAACTGAAAATTTCATACACAATTTTTTAATCAAATTTCAATTATTTAACACTTAAAAAATGAAAAATATCATACAAATTGATAAAGATGAAGTATCATAAAAAAAAAAAACATTATTTTTAAAAAAGATTCAAAATGAAAGTAGAATAAACAAATTCACTCAGAGGAAGTAATATAATTATGCCATGAATGGACCAATCTGTATTAAAGTAATATATTATTTATATTACATTAAATATATTAACACCTTTTAAATTTGTTCGTAAGTTTTATTTGCATATTCAAACTATGGATTTTTCAATGAATCATCTAAATACGTGATAAAATATTTATTTTAGACTCTTTTGATTTATATGTAGAAAAGTTTTGTGAGTATTCACAATTTACTAGTACGTAAACAAATTAATCACATAACATGTGTTTCGTCCTTTGAAAACATAGATCAATTGAAATATGTACGCGATTTTACATTTTATTTAAATTAATGCACATAACTAAAAAAATATATAATATATTTTAAATGATTAACCTAAGAGGAAATTTCGCAAATAGACACTAAAATAAACTTAATTAGGCTCCATAGCTATAGTTTGTTAATCACGATTCGTTGCTACATGTTAGAGGGAGGAGAGAGACAAACGATATTGGGAGAGAGGCGAACGAGAGAGGGTAGAGAGTGGAGAGAGACAAATTGCATATGTATATCTGTCAGATAATTGTATATATGTAAGTTGTAACTGATATACATATGTATTTGTATATTTGGCGAGTGAGATTGGGGGACGGAGGAGAGAAGCGAGCGAGAGAGGGCATAGAGTGGAGAGATGTGAATTGTATTTGTATATCTATCATATAATTGTATATATATATATATATATATATATATATATATATATATATAATTTATATTTGTATATGTATAGGAGAGGAAAGGAAGAGAGGAGAAAGGCACCAGTAATTATAGCTAAAATTAAGTTTCGAGTGGTAACTAATAAAAATTATAGTTATATTAACTAATATATGTTTGCTTATCCGTAATTTCTCCATAATATTACGGACCAAGAATTAGAAAGCCCTTGACATTATGGCCCATATATAGTATCTTATTGTCATTTGTCAGCCCACATACTTCACAAGTCCGCCCAATGTGCTTGAACAAAATCATTCCGCCTCCCAAAATTTGGCTAACGCTATAATAAATGTAAGATATGAGTATATGACATATTAGACGGATCAGTGTTTTAAAAGGCGGGGGTATGAGACGAGTCATTTTACTTGGTATAGGGCGAGGCGTAAGCCTCGAGACGTGGGGCGTAAGC
>JAJONR010001242.1:0-87500 GCA_029582245.1 Solanum etuberosum | reverse complement strand
GTGTCACGAATTCAAATCTCAATAACTTTGTGTTAACATGTGAAAGAGAAGTACTTATTTCACATGAATTAAAATAACAAGTCGTGGAGTTGGGACCTATTCTCATTTCTCATTGTTATAGAGAACCCAAATGTCATGGTTCATCAAGAGAAAAAAAGAGGCGCAATGAACAGGACCATTAACTTTTTTTGGGGACCTTTCTATTATTTGTAATAATATAATAATGGAAACTACACAGCCTACAGTTTTGTTAGTTTGGCTTTAACAAGTCCAAGTAATTTGAATTTTCAAATAATTTTGAGATATTTTCTTGCTTGATGATGAGCACTCTGGACTCTCGAGGAGTGACAAGTGATAGAGTCAAGAATTCAACGAAGAGTATAAAATTTTTCTTTTCGGTTACAAAATTTGTACGAATCACGTGTGGTACAAATTTTTCAATAATTATAGGATACTACGAATTGAATTGTGCATGGCCAATAAGCCTAAATTCATGTGAACTTATTAATGAACGCTTCTCTGCCAAGAAATGATTTTTGCTAAAGCCATTTATTATTTTTGGCTCGTGCTTTCTCTAGAACGTTGAGGAAATAATTAAGAAATTAATTGATGTCGACTTTTATTTCAATAATTCTGATACAGTTGCTATCTCAAATTTATAATTAATTATTTCTGTTGGTTATATTTAATTCTATCACGTCAATTAAACGGTTGCAAATAGCATGCGTCCAAAAAAATTGTTGGAAATATTTTAGTGGAGGAATTTGACAGTTATAACTATAGTATCTTATTATTATTATGATGTCATATGTTTTCTTGTTATTTATTCTTTAATAAATCTGTCCTTTTTATTTTTAATAGTAACAACTAACATGCGTTGTTTCTATTCTGTAGATAGGTAATGCAGAAGCAAAAATTGAATTAAAATGACATTTAATAAATTTTTGTGTTGATTTTTACAAGTACATTACAATCTCTCCATTTCTTTTTATAGATATAATGATGTTAAGGCTTTACATATCAAATTATCAATTAAATAAAGCATTTGATAGCATTAATCATACAAAGTATTTTTCCGGTTCGTGAACCGAATGTCTCACCAGACGACTCCAGACTTGAGTCCTGAGTCGGCCAAAAGAAAGACCGCCAAAAGTAGCAAGCACCAAGATAGTCCTCGAAGAAAGAAGTCATTTTTACGGTATTTTCGCTTCAAGTCATGTTACGCTTTTTGAGAGTCAACTTGACTAATTTTTAAAGCTAAATTAGATTACATTCATTTGATATTTTAAAATTAAATTTTAGATATTAAAAAATTATACGGAAAGTACTATAAATTGCAACTTTTTCATATCAATATGATAAAAAAATACATCTTAAAAGTGTTAGTCAAAATTTATATAGTTTGACTCTAAAAAAAAGAAAAGTTATGACAACTAAAAATGAAAGGAGGAAGTAATTAAGTATCTTTTATCAATTCCTTAAATATGTCAGTAATTAGTTAATTAATGCATATATACCTTCGTTGGAGTAGTAAAGTTGAAATAAAAATAAAATAAAATATAAGTCAAGATATTTATGTGATAAAGTTTGAAAATGCTAGGATTTAATAAGGATTTTTATAGTGATATGTTTTATGAAATATATGTTATTAAAAAAAGTAGAGATTGTGGTCAAATAATTTTTCCTTTAAAGTATTCAATAATATTTGTTAGGGTTATAAGTTATTATTCTTTTTTAATAAATATGGAATTTAAATTTAATTATTAGTAATAAACTGATAAATAAGAACAGAGCGACTACCAAAAAGTGGTAATGGCATTTCTGTAATTTATTGGATAAGGAGTGGCAATGATAAAAGCTTCCATTACTTAAACCCCCAAAACGCGTTGCTCTCAAGTGAACGCGTAAAAACCATTAGCACGGAACAGATTTAACGATTATCTCCCTCCGTTCCACCGGAAACTCAAATTCTTCTTCTCTAAGAAAGCAATTCCGATGGGTTCTCGTTCAAAATTAAGCTCCGGTAGCTTATCGATGAGAAGAACAAGAAGATCTACCACTCACAAAAAAACATGCAAATCTCAAAATCTTGTTGACGTTGACGGCGGTTCCGTTTCTGAAAAATTGGAGGCTCTGAAGCAGTTAATTCCAGCCAACAATGGTGAAATCAAAGCTGACCAGTTGTTCAAAGAAACTGCTGATTACATTGTTCTTCTCAGAACTCAGGTCTTCGTTTTACAGAAACTCGTCGATTTTTATGGATCAAATACCGATCAAAATCCTGTATAGTAACATTTAGCAGTTTTACCATCCAAAAACTGAAAAACAGAAAGCAAAAAAAAAATTGCCTCAATTTTCTTCTTCTTCTTTTCTTTTTCCCGTTTGAGTTAAATTATTTTTCTCTTTCTTTTAATTAGATTCAAGCTATGTATGGGTTAGGTGTGTTACTGAATTTCAGGATCAAATAGTTATTACTAGTACATCACAAAAGTCTTAATTAACCTTTCTATATTAGTAGTTCAATTTTTAACATTTTGTTACTACTCAGCTCTGTAATAGCCTTAATTAATTGGGCAATAATGAATACCCAAAGATTTGCATTATTGTTTAGACCTTAATAGTGTACTAATTCTTCAATTCTTTCATTTACTCCAAGTAGTAATTATACTTTATATTAGAAAAACAACACAGCTAACTTAGCTTATGTTTTAATTTGTCAATTTATATTTAGGTAGAAGTTTTAGTCACAAAAATATTTGTCTTTTTATCATATATAGAATGCAGACAAAAAATCTGAAGTTTTTCCATCAGAAGCCACGCCTTAGCTTCAGACCTGCTCACTGAATGTGAGATCAGCCAACTCTGTACCAATTTAAATTTCAGATTTGATGAATTCAATGTTTTAATTATTATTATTATTTTTATCGAAATTACGAATTCAATTGATACGCGCAGCTGATAGAACGTCACGCAGGTGTTATTTGTTAGAGTTTAATTTTTATACGTTAACAAATTAAATTACTCTGATAATATAAAGAAAATGTGGTACCGGAAAATATGGCGGAAGTGGGGTGTAATTTTCTGAGTGTTTTCACATGATATCTCAGTGAAACAGACAGCTCTGCTCTTTCATGTTATTGCCTCACATGCTATGTTATGGACATCAGTGACAACTAGTACTACCAGTAGTAATACTAACGCTTTAAGGAACATGTGCCCAACTCACAATCCCTACAAAATTTTAAAAACAAACAAAATAACAAGTGCAATTTTGGATCCCCCTTTTTTTTCTATCAAGAAAATTAAAGGGAATTTAACTAGAAGAGCCTAGTAATAGGACAAATTGCAAATATTGTGATTCTCGCATACACTCTATCCTGCCAGATCTCACATTATAAATAAAAGTAGAAAAAGCAATCATTTTAACCAGCCATGACTATATATTGTCTTCTTTAACTTTTTTAATGTATTGTTCTGTAATGGGATTTTCAGGGATTGAGCAGTTATGGAAGATCAATAGCGATAACAGATTACACATAATTGGACCTTTTATTTTTTATCTTCTGGAACAAGGGGACCAAGTAGGTTCTTTTCTCAGAGAAATACCATAATGTTTTGTTTGATGAAATTGCAAACGTACCGTACCGACTCAAGAAGAAGCTTAGTCTAGCATGGAGTCGGCTCGAAGCTCTTGAGCCGTGGCTTCTTTGTAGGAAAGACATAGTATTAGAAAAATCGAAAAAGTATATAAAAAAAAAATACTCTTAAATTATACAAAATTGTATAAAATGTAGTTAATAATTTGGTCTAAAAATGAGTTTGGCGGAGCGAGGCTTTAGACTAGTATGCCTACCATTTCCTTAATATTTTTGGATTGAATGACCAAAATTTTCGCATATTTTTAGCGTATTTGTCTAATCACACAGGAGATTTTCTCTCAGAAACAAAAGTAACTTGTTGATATAACTTCTTTAAACTTGGAGACATACCACAGAAATGAAAATTTTCTTATGGGGACATTGATTGAACCAAAACTAAAGGAAATAAAAAGGTTCACATGTTAAACAAGTACACTAAAAATCGTCCATATTGTATTCTTGAGAGTTATGGTTCCAAATTAAATTGAACCACTTTGAGTCTTGATCCAGTCAATAAATTTACCAAACATCTTGTTAGAATTTCCTCCTTCTTTGACACTAGAATTAACCTTTGCTTGAAGATCTAAAGCCCTTTCTTTAAATGTTTCATCTCCAAATAACTTATCCATCTTATTCTGAATTTCTTCTTTTCCAATAACTCCAAATTCATTTTTGTTAAATCCCAATCCAACTTTCCAAACATCACAAATGTAACTCTGATTGAACAATTGATCAGCAAAATAAGGCCAACACAAGAAAGGCACCCCATTGCTTACACTCTCGACAGTCGAATTCCATCCACAATGACTCAAAAAACAAGCAATAGAAGGATGTGCTAGCACTTTTTGTTGAGGTGCCCATTTCACTATATGGCCTCTAGAACCTACTCTGTCTTTGAAACCTTTGGGATAAGCACTATCGCTCCCATCCAAAATTAAATCTTCTCGAACCACCCATAGGAATCGTCGTTTGGATGATTCTAACCCCAGTGCTAGCTCCTGGAATTGAGTTAAATCCAAGATTGTAAAGCTACCAAACGCTACGTATATGACAGAGTTATGTGGCTGTTGATCAAGCCATTTTAGACAATTCGAGTCTTCGGGCCAGAAATGCCCTGCTGATGATCCTAATCTGTTGCTTGCCAAAAGAGGTCCTATTGGTGACACTTGAGGGAACATGGCAAATGCTCCAGGCTCCAGTTCCTTTGCTGAGTTACAAATGATCCAATCTGCGAATTTCGCTCTTTCATTGTTGTCTGCTACGAGATCCATTATCATTTTCCTCATTGCTGGATCAGGGAAGGTAGCCCATGAAAAATCTGATGGATTCATGATGGGCATGTTTGGTGATAGCTTAATCCCCTCTGCCCTCAATATAGTTCCTGAATGCACATTTTGTTAGAAAGCTAAAAAATCATACAACTAAATTAGATACTCACAACTTTCTTCGTACCTGGTCTATCCTCACAACCCTCAGGGGTTAGTTAGAACTCAAGTCTTAAAAGAGAGTGCTAGACCGGAACAAAAGCAATTATGTTCCTATCCATGTGTAATTATTCAAACATACCCTTTTCTAGCTACAAACGTCTAATTACAGGCTTTCGTGATATAAAGTATTAAAGTGTGATAAAAAAACTTAAGCTGTTAGAGAAAGCAGGTAAAACAAGAGCTCACCATCTTTATCTATGATTCCATCATCGATGAGTTTTGAGACGCTAAATAACGAGGCTAGCGTAGCAGCAGCAGCAGGCCAGAATGCAACGCTTCTAATGTTTAATTTTTCAGCTACTTCCAATGCCCATCCCATATTCTCATCAGCTATAACACATGAAATTTGTGACTCATTACTATTAATCATATTAATGACTTCCATAAGTTTCCCAGGCATAACTTCATTGATTGATTCTGTCAACTTTTTAAGGTCTGTTCTGTCTTCATGAGGTTCTAATCCATCTGGGATTGAAACTAAACTCATCTTGTCCTGTACGTCGTCGTTTTCGGATAATGCCCTGATCACTCTTTTGTGATTGAATTCAGAGTTAACAAAAGTGATTTTGCAACCAAGCTCTTTGATTAACCATAAGGAAAGTTCCATTAATGGAAGAACATGGCCTTGTGCTGGATAAGGTACAGCTACAATATGTGGAATAAATTGCACCATTTTTTTTTCCTTTTTTTGGTTTTGTTCTTTCCTTAATTCTCTGCAGATATTAAACATCTAACTAGTTGGTGCTTTATATGAGGGACCCTAGAATCAAGAAATATGTTTTTTAATAGATTCAACTTTATATTACAACAATAATATATATATTCAGTGTAATCCAACAAAGCAGGCTTGAGAAGAATAGATTGTACGCAGACCTTATTCCTACTTTGGAGGTTGAGAGATTGTTTTCGATAGACCATCGGCTCAAGGGAAAAATAATCCAAAGCAGTAAGGAGAAAGAAATAACGGAAGTGAAGAAGCCATGATAAAATACAATAGAAAGCATGACAAATCATTCTGAATAGTAGTAATTACAACAAAATAATACTATAATCGAAGTACAAAAAACAACAAACTGTAACTGAAATTGAAGGCAATGAAACTACCGGAGTTATGCTACGACTACTAGTATGGAAGGATAAACAAGATAATGCTCTACTAGAATACTACATACTAATCTTCTACCCTAATCCGTGCCCTTCACAACCTCTTATCTACGTTCACGTCTCCGATAAACTAAAATTACATCATGTACAGTCTAATCATCACCTCTTTCTAATACTTCTTCGATCTGCCTCTACCCTCCATAACATTTTATATAACATGTTATAGTAAGTAATTCACTGCGTGCTTTATTTTTTAAGTTACTGATTCAACATTTTATGTATTATGGATGGTCACATACACAACAGAAGTCAGGAGCCAATATTTGATGTTTATGAATTTTGAACTTATCATCAAATTCATATCTCATCTTAGTTATTGATATGTTCGCTTAAGTATTTGTACATATTTAATTATTGAATTTCCTAATACAAATACAAATGGTACTTTAAGCAAAAGCTATTGCATCTACCTCCATCCCTGCACGTATATGTTGCTATCTTTTAGGTAATTTGATAGTATGGATTAATATCGAGAATATGCTGTTTGCGCAGTTGCGCGCATCCTATTTGTCTAAAAGATTGTATTGTTTTGTATTTAGTTCTTGGAATATTACGTTGTATTTTTCCAAGAGTACATGGACTTAGTGAATTACCAACGCTATTGGATAATAATATAATAGAGATATATTATAATAATTTGCTGATGTTGTTTTCCCAAAATGTTTGACACAAAGCATGTCAATTGGCGTTATCAGAAAGCCCCTATGTCTGTGCTTTGAAGTGAATGTTCTCATCGACTAAGCTCAAAAACTTCAATTTCATCGATCACTTGTTACTTCCTCTTGTTTTTATTCTTAGAGCACTGTTTGGTATATATATGATCGGTGTTTGGTTAGAATAAACAAGTAATATGAATTTAAAAATTAAGATTATTACTAGTACAATGAAATCTCATTTTCCCCCTTTTGATTTTTCCGTCACCAGAAAATAATTTCCTCTTAAATATAGTCTATGGCATACCAACCCAAGTACACATTTTTATTTTTGTGTTGCATGTACATCTTACTGGTGAAGTCACTGAAGTTCGCCAGTGACTAAGGGTGTGTTCGGTACGAAATAAATTGTTTTCTAGAAAAATAAAAAGGTTTCTTACTTATTTTCTTGTGTTTGATAAATAAGCAAAAAATATTACTCCAAAAGAATTTGTATATAATAAAGATAAATATTATGAGAGATTGGGCTAATTAATGTGAAATGTCACTTGTAAAATTATTTTTCCTAATTCACATGAGAAGTCAATTAGCAACTTATTTTCGTATCATAAAATGAATATTTTTAATATTTTTTTTACCAACCAAATATGAGAAGAAAAAAAAGAAGAAGAGAGAGAACCCGTTACGAGAGCAACCTAAGAGTTGGGTTTGTGCTTTCATAATTATCTTCTTGTATCCAATTAGATAGACGCCAAAATGTATCATGCCAAATATAGAATCTTTAAACAAACGTTGGATCTTTGTCAGATCATTCTTGGTAGGACAGAAAATAAACCAAATACTTTACATTACAATTTCAGTCGAATCTTTTTACTTCCAACAACAAGAGAAACTTTGTTTTGGTGCGGAACTAAGAGTTTTAAGTTTTATATACTATAATAAATAATCTTTTAAACAATTAGGTCAAATCTTAGTTTTAAGTTTTATATACTATAATAAATAATCTTTTAAACAATTAGGTCATCATCCAAATGATATCTACCGCCTAAAACAAGTTAGGCCTTGGCGATAAAAATGAAGGAGGAGTTGCACTTCTAGACTTCATGAATGCTTTTGAGTTGGTTATAGCTAACTCAAGTTTTTAGAAGAGGGAGGAGCACCAAGTGACCTTTCATCGTGTTGTTGCTGAGACTCAGATAGATTACTTGCTCCTTAGGAAATGTGACAGAGGCTTATATGTCATCCCGAAGCAAGAATCCTACAATCAAGCACTTTAGTATGATTTTCAGTAAAATGTCACTGATGTGAGTTATTGTTCTACGGTTTGGTAGGAACTAAAACAAAAACATCAATTCATTAGCTTGAAATGTGAATTAGAATCGGACAAGTCCAGCTTTGTTCACTATGTGTGTCAACCTTGTCATGATAATCTCAAACCAACTGTAGCCTAAATAATTAAAAGAGTACAAACTGATCTAACTGGATTGGAATGGTTGCAAAATATACCACAGCCTTTTCAGCTCACTATCTATCATACCTATAACAACGTGAATTCATTATAAGATGTCAGTTCTCAACCAAATAGCTCTACAATGTCCTAGGAGCGTCACCGTCTCCTTTATTTTCAAAACAGAAAAGCTAGCCTTTGAGCTGGTTAATGCATGCTCAGTAACCATGAACCTCCCAACATGATGCATCACCAAATGCAGATTCTGTTACAAAGTCATGACCTGTTAGCTCCCGATCTTTGTTGCAAAAATACAATCAAGGGATCTGTACAAGCACACAAAAGATAGGTAAGCTCTAGTAAGAAAGAAGGGCATTTCCTTCTCTGTCCCAAAGCAAGAATGATAAATTGTTACTTCATAAAATAAAATAAAAAGACAAAAATTATGTCATCTCATCTTCAAATAGAGAGAGAGGTGAAGATGACACAATTCCATCTCATACAGTTTGAGATAGATAAAGGTTAAACCTCCAAGGGACTACATATTGTAGTATTAAGTATCTACAGTTTGCAGGTTAGTAGATGTTATTCACAACAAGCAGATACATAAATAACTAATTACAAGATAATTTGTTATGAAAACCTTCCACATAGCGCTCTCCTAAAGAAAAGATATAACTATTGTTGACCAAATCAAATTAGATAGACACTGACAAGTTAATACTAGTAAAGATCAGCTACATGCTGGGTAAAACTAATCAAACAGAAGTACTACCTTTTTGGTTATAGAAGATCAAACAAGGGAAAATGCACAGTGAAGTCAATAATCACTTAAATTCTCCCACTTGGAAAACTGAGAACATTTTCCCCATTCATTTTTATTCTGCCAGTCCCCTTCAACAATTTTTTTTTTTGTGAAGGTAACATTTGTGTACATAGATTGTACTGAAAACCATATTCACAACATGTCGAATCCCCTTCAACTATTTTACCCTACAATTTATCAGAGAATCTGTATGTAATGAAGAAGCTTTTCATAGTCTTCAAGATGGGCTGGAGGAACATGCAGGAAATATATGTGTCAACAGAGCTTCAAAGTGAAGGATAGCCTTGGTGCAACATTAAGAGTTGCCGTCATGTGACCAGGAGGTCTATTGGTACAAGCGGTGCAAAGTGCCAGTTGCAGAAGTGCTAGTAGGTAAAGCTGCATACAATCAACCCAATCTGTTCCGACCCACCACCGAACTCTATGCATAGTGAAAGCTTAGTGCACTGGGCCCCTTATTTTTTCAACAAACTTCAAACAACTCAAACTCTGTAACCAGCCTTTTAAACTTTGAGAGACATTACAAAATGTAGATCATAGCAAATCCACTAATCTTCGATCAGGCAGCATATTATGCCACGGAAGATCCACACTTCATGCATAAAGTACTAAAAAGAAAAGAAGACACACAACTAGTAAACTCAACCTTCCCTCACCCTAAAACAATTCATTTGCACCTAAAACCTAGTATCATATTGTACAAGAAAGATTCAGCATTTCCAACTTATGCTTCCACAGAGGTTTGTACAATTGTACCTTGTACTAGAATTTTAAACTAATTCATAAGATACATTAGAATACTGAAAATACAAGCAAACCACGCAGTGCGCTAACTATATTTTGGTGTGGGATGATATTAAGATGTTGAAGGACATGCTTCAAAATTGTTATCCAAGAAAGTGCATCAATTGACCAACAAATGAGAAAACAGATTTATGTTGCATATGAGACCAGGACATATCACAATTATGTGTGTACTGCAAGATAACACAACCAAATTAGAAACCAAGATCTGTCTTGCTTTAGAATGCATAACAATTATCCATATATTTGTAGAGAAAAAAACTAAACTACTGGTACAGTACATCTATCCACCTTGGCGCATTCCCTATTACAAGAACTACATCCCATGATTCAAATTCATTAGCAGGATTTTGATTAAAATGGCATGAACAATTACCTCACTCCATAGTGACTTTGGCTCCAACCGCTTTCATCTTCTCAATAATTTTCTCAGCCTCCTCTTTTGTAACCCCTTTCTTCAAACTAGCTGGAGCCTTTTCCACCAAATCCTTAGCCTCCTTGAGTCCCAGATCAGTAAAAGATCTCACTTCCTTGATAATCTTAATCTTTGCCCCGGCATCAAATCCCCCTTCAAGCTTCAAATCAAACACAGTCTTCTCCGCCTTCTCCTCCGTCTTTCCCGCAGCTCCTGCACCCTTTCCCTTCATCCCTCCAGCACTAAATCCCATTCCGGGCATCATCATTGCCATTACAGGCATCTCTTCAATACCCATTTTCTTCCTTAGAACCTCCCCCAAATCCGATACTTCCAGCAACGTTAGGCCCGAAATCTCATCGACTATCGCAGATACTCTCTCGGATGGGGCCGGCTTTGACTCCTGAGCTGATGTTGTGAAATTTGAACTAATTAACGGTTTAGTGAAGCTGTAGAAATGGGTTTTGGATAAATTTTGAATCTTTGACTGTGGAATTCGTGAATGCACATAAGGTGTTTGATATGTGGAAATAGTTCTGGAACGGCGAGACAGCGAATGATTGATAAATCGATTAAAGCACCTCATGATTAAAGAATCTTATAGCATAAGAACTTCTGCTTGGACTTTGTAACGTCGCCGGAGACGGTGATTACGGCGGCGGGTTTAAGCGGTCTGGGAGAAGTACCAAGGTTGGGGAAGTGAGGTTTTAGGCCTACTAGCATACACTTGGGCCCCTTAGGTTATGGAAACGCTATTCACGACTTAAAAACAATGTATTTTCTTGGCATAATACGTAAACATGACCCTTAACTTGACGTCAGTTAATAACTATGACCTTTAACTTTGGGTGTGCACAAGTAGACACTTAAACTTGTATAAAATTGAACAAATAGAAACATTCTTCCTACATGGAAATTTTGTGTCCTACGTGACATCCTACGTGTATTATGCCACGTAAGACATGTGTGTCTACTTATTCAATTTTATACAAGTTTAAGTGCCTACTTGTGCACACACAAAGTTGGAGGACATAGTTGTCCGCTAAAGCCAAGTTAAGGATCATGTTTATATATTATGCCTATTTTCTTCATGTGCTTTTGCTTTTACAAATACTATCTTGACTTGACGTGAAATTTAAGAAATTTTTGAATTTTTTTACGCAATCAAGAAAATATAGTCTAGAGTGATTTTGTAGTATGTGATAGGTAGTACTGTATTAATTTTGAAGGATCCCCTTGGTATAGAATGAACAACTTAACCTCGTCTCAACTCACAAGTATAGAAAGAATGTTTTACGCAATCCTTCTTCGAAGAGCCAGGAATGTTGTTGTGATGCAATTACCTCATATCATAGAACTTTTTTTGATAGGTTAGTTTGATATCTATTCTTTTACCACAGTTTAAATGATATAAACACATCAAACCTGCACTTTTTCTTTCAAAAAATTGGCAGCATGTACAATGCAACTAGAACATTTTTTCCTCAGCCCAAAATTACAGAGCATCAATATTGCTATCGCAAATAAGAACAAATATTAATCGAGAGAGAAAAAAACGTTGATATATTTCTTCCACTCAACCTTTCAAACAGCCAACATGCATTTCAGTAACAATGTTTACATACAGTATTATTAGGTGTCGAAGCATAGCTTCCATCAATTAATCCTGCTACAGCAGCAGTTTAAACTTTCGTGAGTACTTGAACAAAGTCTCAAATCTGTGAGTATAACTTTTTCCAGAAATAGTTTCTATAGTGTAGGATCCTAATGCTACAACAAGAATGTGAGGCAAAGATGATGTAAAAGAACTAATACTCTCTCCTAGACATTTTTAGCAGGTTTAGGACATTCTCATAGACAATGAAGGTAATCGAAGCTGCAGGGGCATTTTTCAACACGTTTGCTGTGATACCTCTGTAAAAGCCGCGTACACCCTCAAACCTGTAAGCTCAACAAGAAAAAGAAAACAAGTTTAGAGGATTAAATTAAGGGGTAGTTTTACCAATTAGGGGGTTCTACTACGATTTTGATGACTTCAATGGTATGTATTAGATGATGGACGGAGGCAGGATGGAAGAAATTTAGGATTGAGAGAAGACTTGGAAAATTTGAAACATACAATTTGCTTCCCCCGCGTATCCTTTTGAATTGAAGTCTGCTTTTAAAGAGTTCAATAATCGACCGGAAACCTTTTTCTAAACTTAATGATCTTAAAAAAGAATTTTGAATTTCTTCAGCTTTTGTTTGTTCTTAGTTTGATTCCTGATACTGAAAGCAACTGTTGCAATCGATGAACTTGCATTTAGATTCAGAAAACATTTCAATATAAAGCAACTTAATGTATGGCGTTCATGTATATTTAATCAAGTGCATAGGCTGTAAATAAGGCTAAAATTCATCCTGACCTTGCAGTTTCCTTCACAACATGCCAGCTATCCATGTATCTTGGAACTCCAGTTGTACTTGGTCGTTGCTGTTAGAGAGAAGATAGACCTTTTACTACTCTACAGAAAATTAAAATCACCACTAGATGCTTGTCTACTGAGAAGAGTTGTATCAAGTGTCACGTAAGGCAGTAATATGAAAGGCAGTTACCTGCAATCGAGATCGGACAACCTGAAAAAGTTTCATATAAATACATAATTAGTTAATGAGAAAAGCGAGGGAGCACAGGGTAAGATTGTTAGAACAAATTGGCACATGGAGATGAGTGCTGCATAATGCTCAAAACTCCCCAAACCCTTATTCCCAATAATAGAATAAGAACAAACTTATCACACCCCTAAACATACCTGAAATGGGTATGTTGTAAGAGTGGCTGCCAACTTGGAAGAAGCTCCTAGTGTTGCATAGTCAACTGAATCCTGTGAAAGAAATGTAAGAGCAAATACTGAGGTGTAATGTTCCCTCTTATTGGGAACTGAAGTGGTCAACTTTCTACAACAAAGTATTCATATGAAAAAAACTAATCATAACAGTGACCACTATATCATTTACATCTGATAGTGTTCTTGAGTAATGATCAACCTCCAGACATGGTACAACAATTCTTTTCCATTTTCATTGAGAGCTTTAATGAAATCTTCTTGCTTTTCAGACCAAAAAAAGAAAAAAGAAAATACAGTATATCACCCATTTAGCAGCACATGGGTTTTCATAAATTGATCAATGAATGGCAGTTCAGTGGTTCATAATAAATCACCTCACCACATAAAACAACACCAAGAACCTTATAGTTAGTTTGGAAAATAATTGAATCATTCTTCACTCGGATCTGCTTATCTAAGAAAAATATCCCCTTTTACTTTTACTCAGTAGTTTTTTCTCTTTTCCTTTTTTCTTATTATATTTATTTTTTAATGGGGAGGGGAAGGAGTTGGACAGGCTAGTGCCACTCTGATGCAGTAAATAAGGTAGATACAGTTGTTAAGGGACTGAAAAAGAAACCTTATGTGCCTGAGCATAATTGTAGACATGATATACAAATAATATCTTAGTTGCTCAAGGAGAAAAGGTTTGAAAAGTTTCCGCCTCCAAGATTTCCTAGGACACCTACTTAATGTTTCTGCACAAGTAACATGACGAAACAACGAGGAATGAAAGCGCATAATACTAAGAGTTGGACTGCATATTCTCATCTGTGCCATTTGCCCACTAACTTAAAAAATCCTGCCCAACCTGTACTCATTCTTATTCATCTAAGCACATCTGAATTCCAATATCTAATAATACATAAAGGGATCAATTTTGCTGGTCATCCGAAGATTAAAACAGCTATGGAGTTGATTGCATACAAAGAAAGCAATACACATTGGTTTTAGAGCCTCACCAACAAGTCAGCAGCTACGGCAAGAGGGTTTTCATTCTCCTGAGCTTTCGAGCTAAGAATGACTTTGCGAAATTCCTCATATGCCGTGAACTGAATAGCACCATGTGTAATCTGCTTAAGCAACAACAGACCAGCGTGTTTCATGAATGAATGGTGACACTTAAGCATTAAATTTGTTGTGTATTGTATAGATAATCTATCCAAAGAGTTAGGTATGCTACGATGGTTAACTTCGAAAAATTTATGTCAAGATAAGATCAAATTCATTTACAGGATGAGATAATGAGGAAGAATGGAAGAGAATGCAATTCTAACCAGAAATAGGCTTGGCATAAGCCCCTTGTAAAGTGCCCTACATCCTTCTTCTTTGATTATCGTTCTTAAAGCATCTGATATCCATATACAAAAAAGTTCCTATGAAGTTAATAAGTAGAATAGTAAATACAAAAGAGGCTAGTCAGAAAACTGAATGTGCATGCACATACAAAAGAGAACAGAAGTTGCAACAGAACCTCAGTAAACAAAAAGAGGACACACAACTATAGAACCTCAAAATTGCAGAAATAAAGGTAGGATTCTTATATAAAATTAAGATGGAAAGAAGTAGTCCTAGAGTGCTCAAAGTTAGATGAAAGCACAATGAAACAGGATGTTGACAAGTTACTACGAGAGTGAGCAGACCATGAAATCCGGTGTATGGACGAATCTGATTAGGAGTCTGAAGTTGCAATCTTGTTTTCACAAGCCAAATGGGGTTGGTGCAAAAACAGACCTGAATTCCAACAAACACACCTTTTAAGATATGACATAGTCTGCAATATTAGAGGGATGTGCTTAAAGTTACTGAAATAAGCAAGCCACATATTTTATCCACCTAAATAATAAGTCATCAATCTGTTGTCATCAGAACTGATAAAGCGGGGAAAAGGTTGTCCCCAAAAAGATCAACACAATCAAACTTGTTTGTCTATAAGGTTCTCTGGTTCCTAGATTTAACTAACACCTAATTTGTGGTTTGCCAATGATGGAAATCAATAACTTCTCTTTTTTTATGTTGGAGTCCAAAACAATAAGTTTATTACCGACCTTGCCTTCCATTGAGAAAAAAGGATTTCACTTTGGTCACACTTTTAAGTTTTATCAACAGTAAAAGTAAGGGATTCGTCACCAGCAAGCCAACTACAATTGCACTCCTACAAGGACTACGACAGCAAATAAAGAATCACATCCTCTAACTATCTATATTTGACACTCCTGCCAAAAGCTGGTCAATTGAATGCTGAACATTTAAACACGTGAACTACACATTGTTCTTTCATTAAAGCATCAGAAATTTGATTACTGACCAGCGCTCCTGCTTCTGCAGCTGAAGCAAGGTGAAGGCCTGGACTCAGCTCCTCCCTGTTTCTTAGATACCTTTGCTTAGCCTTGCTATAGCTACGAAAGGGGAATTCCAAAAAAGATGTTACAACTTACAGTTAGAGAAAGATGTCTATCAAGCTAGAAATGTAAGAAGCCTCAGAGTGAAAGCAACCCAATATGTTGGTTGCTTCTTACAGGGAGACATTGTTTCTAACAAACAATCCAAACAACAACAACAAACTCAATGTAAGCCAGTGCAATAAAAAACAAAAAGCGCAAAAAAGCTCTAAGGTCTGTTGGGGCTTTAAGCGCAAATAAAGTGTGGGCTTTAATGAGAAAAGGTGCTAAGAGAGAAAAATACAAAAAATAAATGTTTAGTCCAAGACTAATAATTATGAGCATGAAAAATATATGAACAGAGAAATTGAAAAAATTACGATTAAATGAAATATCGATTGTTAAATGTTCAAGCCCCACACCACGCAACGCGAAGCCTGGTATTTAAGTGGAGAAGGGTAGAGGGGCGGGCCCATTATCCACCGAGTTTAGAAGGCTGTGATTGGTCCAAAGGGCGGGTCACAGACGGATTTCTCGGTTATAAAAAAATAAAAAAATAAAAATATAGCCTCTTCAGAAGAGGCTCATTGGCAAGAGAAAGCATGCCTTAGAACCCTAAAGATGACATTGAAGCACACATTAAGCCCGGGGAAGTGCTCAACACATTTTGAGCCTCGCTTCAGGACTTAAGTGTGCCTTAGATAATACTAGTGTAATCCCACAAGTGGGGTCTGGAGAGGACAGAGTGTACGCAAACCTTACCCCTACCTTGTGAAGGTAGAGAGGTTGTTTCCGTTCGACCCCCTAGCTCAAATAAAGAAAAGATACAGAAAGGAAAAGAAAAGAAAATATAGAAAGGGAAAGCATTCCAAAGCAGTTATGAACACATAAAATACGAAAGTGAAGAAGCCGTGGCGAATAATAGGAAAGCATTACATAGCATTCTGAATTAAAGGAACAGTAACCACAGCTAAATAATACCCTAACCTAGTACCAAATATCGACGAACAAAAGCAACGAGAACAATATAAATACTACTGGTATGAAAGGAGACGTGGATACGGTGCTCCAAATTACCACCAAGTCTATCCCACCGGAAAGTCAGACAATACTCATCACCCTAATCCAGGACCCTCCATATCCCCCTATCTAAGGTCATGTTCTCGGTAAGCTGAAGATGTGTCATGGCAAAAGATGCTAATTACCAGAGCTTTGTCAACAAAAGAAAAAGATGTTACTTACAAGAAAAAATATAAACCCCATGAAATAGTTGACCCAAGAACAGCAGGGTAAAAGCCAGCATAAAGTCCTCTAAGACCCTGATAAGACAATATTATAGCTAAATAAATAAGTCATCTTGGTGGAAACATAAGAACATATACGAGCAATAAGGCAAACATTCAACAGTCTGCAGCATAAAAACTCAATAGGGGGCAGCAAGGAAAGGAGTTTCATCTTCAAAACCATATGTCAGTGATATGTTTGATTGTGATTGACAAAGTGTGATGGAGTTTCTCACTATGATTATGTCATGAGGCAGACTGAATAAACTCTACCTGTGAGAACAGGTAAATGAAACAAGAAAGCACTCAATCAAGATTTGAAGTAAATCGACGTGTCCAAGAAGACACCTCACTCAACTCTTGACCATTCAAATTAAGGACTTAAAACCATATTTATAAGAAAACAAAGGACCTAGCTTTCCAGTTGGAATAGCCATATACAAACTCTACTAGGACACAATTCCTCTCAAAGGTTCCAAAAAGATTCTTGAGGGAGTGAATGGATATTGTTACCGTGGATTGAATATCATAACGCAGAGAATACGATAACAACCATAAAACTCCACAGGTATCAGTTGTACTAGCGCCCAGACGAACATGGTCCCATTTCTTCTTAGAAGAATACTTACTGAAAACATCCATTTAGATACATGATACATCTAAGGGTGGGCATCCATTAAACATTAAACCATGTGTCGTTTCCTAATCGAGGATAGAACGTATTTGTTCAAACAGTGTTGCATATGCATTTTTCCTGAAGTTGATATTACCTATTTGAGAAACCAAAAATTTGTGAAACATGCATCCTTAACACATTATATGATTTGTCTTTCACCAGAACTACCAACTATCTGAATTGAAAAGCAACATATTTTTCGAATCATGAACTAAAAGGTGAGTTTTGGAATAATAGCAATGCATATGTTGATAAAGCTTCAATATTTGAAGAAATAGAAAAGATTCAGAAAAAACAAACCTCACTTCGAGCAATGGCAAACAAAGCGTGAGGAGTGTTCCGATAGGCCGGGACGTTGGAGATTCTTCCATCGTATACTATGATTAGCATATACAACAAATCAAGCTCCAAAAAAACAACAGGAGAACATTCATTTGCTATAGCAGGAAAGCATAACACTTACCCTGGAACCGGGTACGAACAACATCAAGCGGATGAGAGAATGTGACAGTGGCCAGGCCCGCAGCGGCACCGGCAGTGGCATTTTCCCATTCCCAGTCTGCCGACGGCAAAGCTGCCATCTTTTTCATGGCGGCTTCCCTTTCCCCCTTGTTCCCAACGCTTTTATTTTCGCCGTCTATGCAAAATGAAATGAGGTGGACCTTCCTACGGAGACGAAATGGTGTTGTATTGACCTACTGGTGACGTCCAACATGTCAACAGCTTGTGCCTGATCAGTTATTGTGGAAATTTTGAAACAGACAAGCAGTGTCAATTACAACTACTTGCATTATTATTAGAGTAAATTACATTAAACACTATCAGTTAGTACAATATACATTTTGTATTTAAAAGAAAAAAAAAATACATAAATGGACATTTAAATTTATCTGCAAAATTATTCACATATTGATTTTTTTTTATTTTTGATGACCATGGTGTCCGGACATCTTCTACTCCTATATTTGTGTGGAATGGAACAAATACTCCTAATAAGAGAAATCCACATCCATGTTATTATCGACAATAAAAACTACTCTCTCCATTCCCTTTTAAGTATTTTTTTAAGAATTTAACACATCAGTGAAAGTCATTTAATAGAAATCCCACAGCAATACTTTCGGATGTTTCTATCATAAAATCTGTACTCTTAGTTTAACCATGGTTTATGAGGTGTTTTTCTAATTTTCTTAAGCAGATCTTGACCCTTAGTTCAATAGTGTACTGGTGTAATAAGATAAGGACAAACTGGACAAACTGGACAAACTGGTCTCAAAGTCTACTGGAGGGGAGCCATGTCCATAATTACAAAAAGCCTCTATAATAATTAATGCCTATTTATACTGATAAAAATGGTAATCAATCTGCTATAATCAGTTAAATTACATTTACTCGTTTAAAATATAAACTGTACACTATCAAGTACTCAACGCACTGCATGATTTTTCATAGCTTAGCATAGTGAGTCACAACATATTAGCATTTACTTTGCCACTTCGAATATACAGTCCAGGTTTAAATCCACCGCAACAGAATACAAAATATTTAGCCAATTTGACTATGAAGCCTATAATGTCAACAATGCCTTTGTCCTGTCATTAGAGAACAAATTCAAGCTCCTGAACTTGGCCAGCCAGCTTAAGTTGCCCATCTAATCCATCTAGTAAGGAATAGATCTCCTGAGAAGAATGGTGATAATTATCACAAGCTGCAAACTGATGGATCTTTTTCTCTAATTCAATCCAACTGGAACCCGGATATTCTTTTCCTACTCCTAGCTCTCTCAAGAATGCCCTGATCCGGGCGACTTCACTCCATCTATTTGCATTAGCATACATGTTCACTAGGAGGGAGTAATAGCCACTGTTGTTTGGCTCCAAAACGCTCAACTTTTTGACTGCAACTTGAGCAATTTCCAAGTTCTTCTGAAGCTTGCAACCACCAAGTAAAGCACCCCAAATAACAGCATTTGGCTCCACTCTCATGCTTCTTATAATCTCTAGTGCTTCCTCTAACAAACCGGCTTTACACAATAGATCAACCATGCACCCGTAGTGCTCCATTTCAGGAACGATGCCATATTCTTGAGTCATACTTAGAAAATTCTTTCGACCCTTCTCAACAAGCCCTGCATGAGTACAAGCTGTAAGAACGCTGACGAAAGTAATACCATTTGGCTTTACCTTTTCTTTCTCCATCCTGCTAAAAAGAGCTAATGCTTCTTCTGCATAACCATGAACAGCCAATCCATCGATAACAGAATTCCAACAGAAAAGGTTTTTCTCCCTCAATTTATAGAATACCAAGAGTGATCTCTCCAAACTCCCACATTTTGCATACATGTCAATTAATGCAGACCCGATATGCACACCAAGATCAAAACCTTTTTGCATAACATAAAGATGCATCTCCTTTCCTTGATCCAGGACGCCGAGATGTGCACAAGCAGAAATAACAGTTGTCATTGTTACGTCATCAGGAGTGATCAAGCTACTCTTCATGTCATAAAAAACCTCTATAGCTAGTCCATACTTCCTGTTCTGAGAGTAGCAGTTAATCATCGTCGTCCACGCAATCAAATCCTTCCTTGACATTTCCTTAAACAACAGCTCAGCCGACTCGACATCCCCTGTTCTTGCATACCCATTGATCATAGCATTAGAAGCAACAGTAATTTTTTCAGGCATCTCATCAAACAATTTTCTAGCGGAACCCAAATCGCCAGCGCCGGCATGGGCTGAAACCATTGCAGCCCAAGCAAAATTATCTCTTTCAGGCATTTCATCAAACACTAATCTCGCTAAATCAACTCTACCCAAATTAGAATAAAAATCAATTAGACCAGTTTGAACAAAAACATGGGATCCAAACCCATATTCCCAAATCTGCCCATGTATACATTCCCCTAATCTTAGACCACACATCAATGTACAACCCTTAACTACCGACGAAAATGTATAGCTACTTGGAATATTTTGAGTTCTTAACATGTCTATATACAACAGTAATGCTTTATGTGGGTTGTGGCAATGAACAAAAGCTCTTATTAATGCGTTGTAAACGAACACATTGGGATTTTCCATCTGGGAAAATGCAAAGGATGCAAAATCTGGGTTATTAAGTGCAGAACATGTAGCAATGAACTGGTTCATCAAGAAACAGTCTTTGGTTGCACCATTCTTTAGCATCAAAGAGTAAAGGGATTCCAGCTGCTTTCTACCTGAACATATTTTCAGTTGGTTCACAATAGAAAGGATACTGTTCTTTGTTAACATTGATATTCCTGCTGTAGTTGCCCGTATAATTGTATAACCTCTGGTCTGTAGAGAAATGAGTATACTTGGAAAAGGTGTCAAGAAGAGTCTGGATTTGAAGCTTATAGATTTGGGATTCTTATATTTGGACTAAATGAATAATTTACACAAATTCAATATATTTCTTGAAATAAATACAGAATTTTGACCAAACTATTGGATTCAACTGAACCCCTCGGTGGCAAGAGATACTATATATTCATCCAATAACAAAGGTTATTGGTGTATCAAAAGGAACGAATGGAAGGAGATGTCTGTGGACTCAATCTTGATTCTTGACATATATTTTTTTTTTCAGTAGGCATGTTGGAGTCGGACAATAACATTCTATATTTAGAATAAAGGGATTACTTTTTTCTGAAATCCCAAAATAGCACAGCACAGCAAACACCAAACTATTAAAGGAATCAGAATACAAGAACAGTTAAGTTCCTAAATAGTCAATAAATCCAACTTTCCGCAAAAACCCTAACTTTCTGCCACATACATTAAAGATTCCAATACAAAATAATTCCACTACTATAGAAGAACCCCAAGGACTAGTTCAAGAGATGATCAGAAACCCTAGCCATATTTTTTTTTCTAAAAAAAGAAAACTTAGACATAAACGATCATCATCTTCATATATCAAAACACATAAGAAATTCAAGATTTTAAAATATATGCGGGGGAAAATGGCTGACTTACTAGAATAATTTCTTTCGCGTCTCCATATATATAATAAGGTTGTGGGAGTCGCGTATCAAATTGTACTATCTGACTGTTTATAATGATTATTCGTGTGCTTTTCTAATCCAGTATCTACGGTTATTAACCCCGGCTAGCTGTGCTGGTCAAACCAGTTATGTTGTATGTGGGAGAACTGCTTGGACAATAAAAAAAATGAATGTATGGCTATCAGAGAATTGAAATAGGAAAGAATTTACATGGGATACGATGAAGTGACCTACAAGGTGAAAGAAGGCGAGATTGAAATGATTCGGACATGTTAGGAAAAGATGCATAAATGTCCCGATAAAGAGGTGCAAAATGTTTGTTAATATTGTGTATTGGATGATGTAGAGGTAGGGCAAAGAAGTTTGAGAGAGGCAATTAGACAGGTCATAAGTCACTTACAATTCATCGAAAGGTCAGTAGGTTGAGCTTTGAGCCGAGTCTGTTGAAAACAATATCTTTTCCTTCAAAAGACAGGAACAAAGCTACATACACACCATCCTTCTCAGATTCCACTTATGTGATTGTATTGAATATGTTATTATTGTATTGAATGGCTAAGATTCGTCCATTCCGAATTGAGACTTCTCAATACTTGATTCTCAATACTTGATTCTCAATGGCTGAAATTATTGAGTTCACTTTGGTTAGACCCCAGTAATAATTTTGATTTGGCATTTTTTTAGGGACGTATGTTGAACAAAATTAGGATCTTATGCTTAACCTTGTTGCAATTATTAAGGTAACTAACAATTACTCCCTAATTATTTTTTCAGAAGAGTAAAAGTTTTTTTGCCCTAGCAAAAGATCCATAAAATATAGGGACTCGAGTTGCATACTCTGTTGACGTAAACAATGCACATTATTATTGTTTTGCACCGTTTCGGAATGGTACATACAACCAAATCCACTCAACGTATACGATGCCAATTGCGATACACAATGCAAGTTATAAACCTTGGTAGTTCATACTAGTAGTAGCAGCAGTATTGTAGCAGATTCCTTGCAATTTCTGAATAAATCGAGCTGGCTGTATATTTGAGAAACTCGAACCTTACTAAGAAATAAAAAAGAAAGGCCTTACTGCTTTCACATGTACTGTACATATCTGTTTTGGTAATAAAACTTACCTTCATTGCCAAAAAACAGAAGTGTGTTAAAACTGACCATTTTCACACAAAACTCAAGACTGTTTGAGGCACCTTTCAAAAAGAAAGGAGAAAAAAAGGGTGAGAAAAGTAACGGCTCCAATCTCTAAAATAAAATTTTGATAATCATATAGTTACCTCCATATAAATTGGTACGAATGGTTGCTGAAATAAAATACAGTTCTAGGTGACCGTATAAGATCCTTTGAAAATTCTCTTGGAATATATTTGTATTGCTAACTCACTAGGCACCCAAAAAATGAGCTTCAATTCATTTTAGCCTCGCAGGAATATATAATACAAACCATTTCCAACTCCAGCTTGACCCAACCGATTCTCCCTAGGCAAAATTGCATCATCTTTTGGAGCACAATATCGGCAACAGGGGAGAACTGACAGAACAACAGTTCTAATCATATACTTGGCCAATTCCTGTTCGCACAAACTACCTTGTCACCCGTGCCAAGAATACAACTTCTGCCAAATGAACAATTGTCACAACTACCATCAGGTCAATCAAATGATAGAGTGCTTCAAAGTCAGCAAAACACATCAAGCTTTACTCTCTGCATACAATGTTACCTTGTCCTATCACAACTTTGATACACACAAAACTCAACCGTACATGGGTTATCTTCCTTTTTTTCCTAATAACTTGTGTTCTACTCCACCTAACTAGGCTGGAAACATATTTCCTCTTCAAACTCTACTGCAAAAAGAGAGTAATTTACCTCTAATCACAACACACAAACATCGGAAGAGATGCAAAGCTTCGAGTCAGCCCCACCACTGATTACACTTTCACCTTTCCACCAATCCGCACACAATACCTGTATTTACAGACTAATGTTTAGCAAATTCTAATGTGATAGAACAAATACTCTAAAACCAGTTCTTAGAAGGCAAACATTAGCACCTTGTCCTTGTGAGTATCAATGACAGCAAGGGGCCACTGCAATACAAATTGTTTTACCCATGAATGGAAAATGTAAGTGTTCATAAAAACATACTAATCATTATAGAGACGTAAGAGGTGTAGCACTAACCGCAGTTCTTAAGTCCCATAACATTACTTTCCCATCATAAGATGCAGAAACCAAGTGAAACCATGACTTTTCATGCCATTTGCAGGCGGATATCCAAGAACTGTGTGATGAGAACTGATAGACAGGAGCCGAAGAACCTGAAGTGATAAATGAAAGAGTTTTTTTCATGTATCATTGTCTCATGTAAGGTCATCAGTTGCTTGAACAATATAAACAGAGAAAAGATATTTAAGCACAGAGAGACGGGGATTAAAGTTCAAGGGTGTGTTTAAAGTGATCTGCAAGTTGGACAGAAAAAGAAAGAAACCTGGTTTGCGAGGATCCCATATCCTAAGAACGGGGTCAGAACCACCAGCAGCAATGAGGGAAGAACCTTCACCTCCAACATCAAGGCAATTAACAACTTTGTCGCAATACTGTTGAAGAGGAAGGCGGTCATTATCCATACTTTTAGGACTAAACAGTTTCAAGCTCTCAACAAATAGACTAAAAAAAGCTGTATGTCTTGGCATTAAAAAGGTTCAAAACCGGCTACTTATCATGATGAGGTAATTTTTAAAAATATGATTGTTGACCGCCAAAGAGAAATGTTATCTCTGACAGAAAGTGAAAGCAATATCACTAGGAAAAGAATATGTACGTGCTACACCTTCCACAAAATTTTCATAATTTCATATTCTGCAAGTGGGAAATTTGTTTCGCCCCCCTCCACAATCCATATGTATATAGTTTTAGGAATTACTAGCCTACATGCACAGGACAGTAGAGATATGACTGGAAGAAAAGGAGAAAAGAGACGGCATGTCACCAGGTTCAATGAATCCTTGCCCATCTCAACATCCCATCTTCTTATAGTGTGATCCCATGATGCTGAATAAATTGTTTCATCTTGTGACCACACTACAGACGACACACATTGTGTATGTCCTACAAGTGTAGATTTAGCCTCCTCCTGTGATCATAAGATGTGATAGAACTTTTTGAGTACAAGATTATGATAACAAACATTAAAAAAAAAAAAAAAGAGAGAAAACAATAGAAAAGGAAGAGGCAAAGAAAGAGAGAGAACATAGATAAAGCAACTTAGAGTGATATAATAAGAGATAACACCTCTCCTCCTAGTCAAAGACTTGACATATTTCAAAAATCAATTTCAAAATTATTTTGACCCTTCAATTGCATGATGAACATCGTCACTTGAGGAAATCAGAAGGTTTTTTGTCTTTCACCAAAACGTACACAAGATTTCGCTAATCGATATCAATTGTTAATGAGATACAACATAGAAAGTCAGAGACACATTTGACTGGCACAAAATTGTAGCTGAAACAACATTGAAAAGAAGAATATAATGGCAACAAAGGTGGTAAATAAGGAACAAGGGAGGAAGTTAGGGATCAGAGAGGGATAGCAGGGAGGGGGAAGGAAGAAGAACAAATACTCCCTCTAGTTCCAGTTAAATGACGGTATGTTTAAAGCTACAAGTTTCAAAAAACTCATAGCCAGTTATGTCATATTTTAAACCAAAAGTTCCTAAAGTCTTCATTTTTTTCTTAAACTGCATGCCAGTTCAAACTATGTCAATAATTTGGAACGGAGGAAGTATCAACACAAAGTTGGAGGCGCTGCAGGAAGAAGGTTGGGACAATAGAATGGATGTAGCATATAAGAGGTAGGATGGAAAAGGATGTGAACTAGTATTCAGGGATGAAGAGGATTTGTAAAAAAGTAAAAGTAGATAGTTTTTTACGTGTATGTCTTGCACTGGAAAGTTTTTGATATCAAAATAGTAACTGCAGCCATGAACTGTTCTTTCCTCCTTTTTCACTGCTTTTGGGAACTGACACATTATCTTTTTTCTGGATAAGGTAGAAGTTAGAACAGACATGTTATCCTTATTAAACAGATAATGGATTTTTATACACTATGTGGAATGAAATAAATGTATCCTTCTGTCTTTAACCTAGAAGAAATGTAGTCATACTTCTACTTGAGGATCCTCCTCATCAGCATTCTTCTTCCTTTTCTTGACTGAAACGACGTCACCTGTATCTGAGCCACTTGCTTGCCACAAAGCTATTTGGGAATCCCAGGACCCTGAACACACCTGTCAATGCAATAAATACTGGGATTCAGCAAGAGTTCTTAAAATCAATGTCATAATCAAAAGCTTTAAATGATCAATTAAGTGAAGAGATGCACGACCATATCTCCAGCAGGATTTGCTGCAACACTCTGGACAGAAGCATTATGTCCATGTAAAATCTTAAAGGCTCTAATCCTCTTTATCTGATCCGAAGACTCATCTGCATCAAACTTTTAAGCCAAACAATACTAATTAGGGGAAGATCACGAATTAGGCAGTGAGTTATAAGTAGCACAGGCACATCATTTACCTTCCAGAGACGCAGTGTCCTATCCTTGGAAGCCGTAGCGACTATTTGATCAGCACCATTTTGAGCCACTACAGAAAATAAAAGATATAAGCATGATAAACACAGACAGAATTCCAGAAGAAATGAAGCACAGAGAAGAAGATATCCAGGAGAAATTCAAACCATATCTCCATACTGATTGTAATGCTTGTAAAAGTTTTTGGTATCCAGTGTATTTCGGTATTGCAAGGCAAGTTAATAGAATGGATATGAACAAGAAATACTAAACCGAAAAAAGAAATATCAAGAGCAAGTGATGTGGGAGTATGAATATGGTGTCAAGGTAAATGATAATGGCAGCAGACGATAATGCATAATGCTAGACAATGAGCAACTGAGATATCCCACTGATACCTCTTGGTTTGACAACACAAACAGAAGTAATTGCATCAGTATGGCCCTCCAGTAGATGTGTACAAGATCCGGCAGCCTTCCATATTCTGATTAGCACTATCAAATGTTAGGTTGATACAAAAACCAAAAAATGCAATTAGCATAAGAATAAACACTCAGTAGATTACCTTCCAAAACCATCATAACATCCAGTCAAAACAAACCTGTCAGATCACAAATATGCACATCTTGTCAATTAAGGCAATAGGTTGATTGTATGCAAAGAAGACCTTTAATTACATTATTAACAGTCACCATCCAATATTTTAGGGGGAAAAGCACATGGAGGATGAAATTTACCTTCAAATCACAGGGGACAAAAGCAGCATAATGTAATTATATAAAAAATGTTGTCCTTATTAATGTAGTGAGTAAAGAGATATCTATGAGTGAAGTGAATGCACAACACCTGGAGTATAAGGTACAGAGAAACAATAACCAGAGAAATGCAACCATTCCATTTAGTTATATTATGCTGGCTCTATTTATTTTTTTTGGTTGGGATAAACCAATATTGTCTTTCAGTAAAGAAGTTACGTTACAAGCATACACCCACCAAATCTTAAATATATTAAACAAAGAATGATATACAAGGCGGTAAAAATTACAAGGATCAAACTGAGATTCTAGAAAAACAAATTTCACAGTCATGCTTACTTGGAATTAGAACCATCAACTGCACTGACCCAATCGTCATGCAAAGATGGCTCTTCTTCTTTCCTCGGAGCCACAGCTCTAATGTACTCAATCTCCAATATTTTCTCCTGTAAAAGATATAGAAAACAGTTGGAAAAAAGATGAGTAGAAGAACCACTGAATAAACATATAATAACATAAGTGAAATATATAGTCAAAAATCTCAATGATTTGTGACTCTGAAATAAGCCACTTCTGGCTAGTGAACAAGAACATAAGAAAAACAACTAGGAGGGAACTAGAATTACAGAGTAACAGCACTTCTAGAACCTTCAGGTGTGTATATCTTTTTGCAATACGTACAATTATTTCAAACACCTCATAAGTATAGCTCGGTTATCTAATCATTTCCAGAAAGAAAATGTTTTGTCATTAAACTACACTGACTACAATTTTTTGCATTTACGGTTACTATCTTACCTACAATTTTAAAACAGAGCTGTTAACACTTTAGATTTTCTCTAAAACTTTGAAACTCCAATAAGAGATACAATTGCAAGCATAAAAAGAATAAAAACCTACTAAATAATGCGAACAAACAATCTCACTAGCAGCGGCCAGTAGATACTTTGTGGAATTAGAAAGAAATCCAAGTAACGAGGGACAACATTTGAGCTAATCCAACTGTTGGTACAAGTTCACCTCGAGCTCGGGCCACTAACATCAACCTTATGACTGGCTGGCTATTCATTATTTTCTAGAGCTTATTATTATCATCATCCATCAATCGTTTTGCTCAAACAAATTGAAGCAACAAACTTTAAAAAGAATGTGATTACACATTAATGGACCACACAACAAAAATTACACTTCCGTTTTCGTGTATAAAATCAACGTTTACACGAATGTACAGAGTTCATTTTACGTTGTTGTTTTTTGTTTTTTTTTTGGAAACAAGATTAACCACCTTCCTTAAGTATCTTTTTCTTTGAGTTGGTCTGAAGAGACAAAACAGTCCATTCTATAAGTTTTCTGGAAACAAGATTAACCAGCTTCCATAAGCATTTTTTGATTTTTAAGTTGGTCTGAAGAAACAAAACAGTACAACTGGAACTGTGGTCATTCAAGCAGTCAAGAAGTGATTTCAGGAAAGAAACTTACAGCTGAAATGCCCTTGGCAAGGAGAAACTCTTCAAGTGACATGCGGACCAGTTCCCCATCAATGAGAAAATCAAAAGGCTCGGGATTCCAATCATCCTTTCCTAATAAAATCAAATGACAAACAGGTAAGCATAATAGTAAAAACACAAATAGCAAAATCATTGGGCAGACAATAATTAAATATGAAACCCCCTCTTCTATATCTGATCCCAAATTTAGACACAATATACATTTTGATAGTCATTTCTAAGTTACTCAATTATGGCACCGTTAACCCATTATAACAAAGCTCTCGTACCACAACCAACATCCTATTCAACTTGTCAACGTAGCTTAACAAATACTCATTTATAGCAATTTACTAGCTTGTAGCTTAAACAAGTGAGTTAAACCAATCAATAAAGCCAAATTGACAATTTACATTGAACATTATTACCCACAATTCACAAACATCTATTTCAGTTTCAACAACCATATCACTGTAATTATAATTAACTTATCTAAAACAAAAAATTAATCCACTTCCATATAAACTCAAAACTAAATGACACAACCAATCAATCAACCACGTCTAAGTCCCTAACTATATGCACATTCCACCTAACAAAATCAGTTAGAAGTAAAAGTTACCGGTTTTAAGGAGGTTGTTGACGATGGAAGAGAGGCCCAATCGGGTAAGATTGGAGGGAATAGCAATGGAAGTAGGCGGAGCCTTAAAGGGTGCTTTCAACTTCGTGACGAACCGGACCTGTACACGCCTTGCAGCCTCTTCAACGTTGCCATCAATATCCATACCCGCCATTTAAAAAAAAAATCACAGTTACAACGTATGTGTGGAGAGAGAAGGGTGTGGAGTGTATGAGGTAAGACGTTCACGGTCAAATTCGTCGCGGGGGAATTAGGGTTTAAGGTTTCGTCGACGGGTCGAACTAGGGTTTAAGAATTTGGGTGGGTTAATTGTCCATAAATGGAGCAAAACAAAAGAAAAACGCTAGAAGGAGGGCTTGAACCTCCGACCTTGTGGTTAACAGCCACACGCTCTAACCAACTGAGCTATTCCAGCTTGACAATTATCTAATATTTTATCGCTTTATATTATATATGGCAAACACCAGCGGGGATGAGTTGCCAATTTTTAGTTTTTTCGCTTACTATTAACGCTAGGTATTATTTTTTCGATTACTGTTAACGCTAGGACTTAGGAGTACAAAATACGTATCCACTTGCTAGATTATTATGATGAAATTAATTAAAATTTTCACATTTTATCCCTGTAATATTAATACTCTTTGGAAGTCTAAATAAATTTAAAAGTTCCAAAAAAAAATAAAAAAAATTCAAGAGTTTATTATTACTCCCTCCGTCTCATACTAGTTGATCATTATACTAAATATAATTGTCTCATATTACTTGATCACCATACTAAATAAAAAAAAACATTAATTAATTTTTTTTCTATATTACTCTTGCAATTAATTCTTCTGAAAAGTGTTCACATTTGTTTGTAAAATTCCCAAAAGTTTTGTAAGGGGTGAATTAGTAAAATTATCTTCTTATTTGTGATTTCTTAAGCACCGTGCAAAATGAAAAATGATCAACTAATATGAAACAGAAGTAGTACTTGTATCTATTTCAATGATATCTATTCATATATCTTATACTATTAAGCATATTTTTCATGAATTATTTTGATATTACCAACATGAATAAAGGGTATTGACCATCTTATTTATGATTTTGTAAGTATAGTAACGTACAAGAGGCAGATTAACATGTTCAACTTCAAATAGTTTTCTTACAGAGAAATGATTTTCTAACCTTTTACAACAAAACAAAAAAAAAAAAAAGCAATTCCCAATTTTATGACCTTTTTACCAGAGATTTCATTCTTACATAGATTTGCAAAGACAACTTTTTTTCTTCTATTCAAATTGTGAAAGAGTAAGAGGTCTCATTTTCTCTTTTCTGGCAATTTCTGTATCTTTCATTCTTTCTGCATTTTGTAACATACTTACGAAGGATGTCACTTTTCTTTAATCAATTTAACATCCTCAAATGAAAAAACAAATGCACTTTTTATGCTAATAGTATTTACTAATACGCATATTGCCAGTACAATTGAAAATGGGAATGACCAATTCAAAATTCCACCATAAAAATAAACCAGAGTATTATTGATACGGAAAGGAAGAATATCAATAGTACAGAATCACTAATCTTATTCACGCATGACTCAAACATATGTCCTAGACATTCTCTTGAAACCAAACATTTCTTCAGCCCCTGGTGTTGGCGTAATCCTTTGGTTCGTCATCGTCATCCCTGTAGTTTCCTTCTGGTGTCTCCTGTCCAAGATGTTCATTTATAGATTGAGTTCCTTGATCTGCACTAACCTGTTCTTGGCTTCCATTATATGATGCTTCAGAGCTCCCACCAAATCCCGTGTTAGCGAAGCTATTATTGTTACTAGGAGCTCCCACAAAGTCATTCCCACTGTTGCCACCGCCATAACCACCTGAAAAACTACTGCCTTGACCAGAATAATTGATGTTTGGATTGCTGCTTCCGTAGTTACCACCCTCAACAGGGGAACTGTTGTTCCCATTGCTGCTACTACCACCTCCATAGCTACCGTATCCTCCAGCAGAACTGTTACCACTAGAAAATCCACCCCCTCCACCACCGTAATTGTTGGTTGGGTAACCTCCAGAACCTGCAAAATTTCCACCTTCCCCACCATAGTTATAGCCACTACTGCTACCATAGCCACCTCCTCCAGCAGAATTGTAGCCACCTCCTCCAGCAGAATTGTAGCCACCTCCTCCAGCAGAATTGTAGCCACCTCCTCCAGAAGAATTGTAGCCACCAGAAAATCCACCACCTCCACCTCCACCTCCATAATTACTGGCTGCATAACCTCCACCACCTGCAAAGTTTCCACCTTCTCCACCATAGTTACCGCCACCATAGCCATCTCCAAAACCATCACGACGTTTTTCTGTGGCATAATTCACCTTTATCCGTCTTCCATGAAGATCCTGAAAAAGTTACGAAGCATAAATTACTTTAGCACCATTACTAAAAGAAATCCAAAATTGACCAGTGATAGCATTAAATTGCTAGGAAATATCACATTAATCGCCCAACCCAAGATGGAACTGGTAGGACGTTTGGTGGGACAGGTGCAACAGGTAAGCTATACAGATATTTAAGCGAGTGGAATTACAAGCGATAGGATTATCAAGAAGATTCTCACTCTCTACAAATAGTTTTACTCTGTAAAATGATAATGATAATTACTTCATGAAATTGATTAAACAAACTAAAACATGTCACTGTTCTGTGCAGATACAAAGTGTCATTACAAAGGAATTGGGTAGTAAGGTTCTCGGTGAAATATTGTCCTCTGAACTATATGCATTACAAGTAAAAATGTCCTTTTCCTATGAAATCCATATTGGTCTATTCAAGTCCTTTCTTTTACAGATATTGCGAAAAAATATGTGTAGCTTGTGTTCACAAGGATTCCTTTCCAACTAGAAGTAACATCATACCTGGCCATCCATGGCCTGCATGGCACTTGTTGCTTCTTCACTTGATGGAAAACTAATAAAACCAAATCCTCTGGACCTCCCAGTTTCACGATCCAGAATAACTCTAGCTGCAAAGGAGGAGGAAATAGTTTATTCCAAAGTTGAGTTAAATAACACACAGCAAAAGAAGCTGGCCTCAGAGAAATCTCCAGAGAGACTGCACACACAGATCTGTCTCATAGATCATTAGAATGGAGACCTTTCACCAAGAACTAAATTGATAAGGAAACATGTCCAATTCAGACCAAAGACGTCTTGTTTCATTAATAGGAGAGAAATGAATTTGAACTCCAACTTTATAACTAATTCAAAACAATGGACAAAAATTGTTTGTTCTACATATTCTCTAGAGACCTGCTAGCTTGTTTCTATTGGTAATCCTGGCAGACTTGATATTAGCTAATGCTGCAACTACACAGTGATTCATCCCTTTTAAATGAAATGCATTGCTAAATTTTAAATCTACAGATGCTAAACAGTAACCCAAGTACCTTCAATGACTTCACCATATTGAGAGAATGTCTCTTTCAGAGAACTTTCATCAGTGCCATACGAGAGACCTGCAGTAGACAATACACAATTATAGAGTAAACAAAAGAAGTGAAAAAATAACAAGAACTCCATACACAGAAAAGATCTTCTCACCCCCAACAAAAAGCTTAGACGAAGACATGCTTCTTATAGTCTGGAAAAGTGAACCATTTGAGGCAGAAAGTTCCAAGTTTGTGTTTTTGCCTACACCATGTTTAAGAATATTCCCAATTTTATTGAGAAAAGCCATCTTTAAACCTAGTAAACCAGGACAGTAAAGAGTCAGTATCACACATTCAATGTAACAGAAGATTCCCATTTCCTTTGGCGATCCATACTAGCATATTAGTCAAAAGAAAAACTAAAGGAAGTCATCAACAACAGGGCATAAATAAACGGATTGTGAATTAATATTTGTAAATGGACTAGGTGGGATATGCAGTATGAATAATCAATAGATTCCGCTCTTATTCAGGTCCGTATTACAATGAAAATTCATCACAGTTTGGTTATGTCAATCATCAATCTCACTCCTTTACCCAAAAACCATTATAGCAATCGAAAATGGTAAAACCCTAATCTTGAAAAAGTTTTAAAAAAATGCAACAAATACACAAATAAAAAATCTGAACAACCTGATTTAGTAATGAAGCTAAGTAGTATCTTTATTATTATATGAAGAAGAAACTTACCTTTGCTGGAATGATGCACTGAAGAAGAACACTTGTTGTCTCGTTATACCCTAGAAGGGTTTTAGAAGGTGGAGGCCATCTCCCATTAATATCTCAAAATAAATGTCGGCCTTGCGATTACAACTTGATCATTCTTGGCCGTTGGATGAAAATGAGGCGGTCGTCAACACAACCTTCTCGTTTTTTCTTTTTTCATTTTAAACAAAAGGTCCTTTTTTTTTTTTGGGCACATTGTCCTTTAATATTTATAATTCTCCCTTTTATGTAATATCTTTTAAATATTATGATATTTTTATCTATTCACCTTGGTGCTTTACTTGCAATTTATGTTATATCTTATTCTAACTGTAATCTGAAGTTCAAATTTACAATCATTTCTTGATATTTGTTTAATGAAAAGGGATCTTAAACATTATATTATGCTACAGTTTAAGATAATTTGAACTCATGGTTTACTACCTTCTTATGCAATGTTGTATTTGTATCTTTTAAGCAAAAAAGAGGTGGTTGAAAACCATAATTACACAAAAATAAATGTGATCAGCAAAAGGAGAAGCACTAATTTCATTTATGGCCCAATGAATATGACAACAATCCAATCCACACATGGACATTGGACTCTGATTTAAGGATGGTGGTCTCTATCAGACATAATATCTGTGAAGAAGGTGATTCCATTTGTTTAAAAAGAATGTTGGCATGTTAATCAAGATTCAAGATATCAAATCTCCAAGCACAAGTAGCTTTTTCCAGGACCCAACTAGGCCTAGAGCTAACATAAAGCTACTAACATTCTCCTAGGTGACAGCCTTGAGCAAACTGGTTTTGATGATGACAATGAAGTTAGCAGGAAAATTAAGTAACAAACAGCTAACAAATACTATTAAGGGATCTATGCATTTCAAAAGTACATGGCATTGAACTTTTTGCACATAACACCAAATTTCTACATTCAAGAAATTATAAATTCATTAGATTACAAAAATAGATATATCTAAAAGTAAACTAGTATGATGATTGAGGATTAAGAATCTTGATTTCCTTTGGAAGAAATCCCTGATTAGAATATGAAGCTCACTTCCTGTGGGAACCATGTAAAGATCTTGGAGATCCCTCAAAGAGATCCAAAAGGAAGTTTTCCAAATCGTCCGCAGTATACCTTATGTGCTTGTCGCTTATATGGTTGGTGTGTCTTCCAACAAATGTCCTGTATCCCTGGATAACCTTGAGTGACGTTGAGATTCGAAGATCTTCACGAAGTTGACTATCTGGGATAGACCATCCTGTCTGGCTCTTGTAGACATCCTCAAATGAGAGATAAAAGTTGTTTAGTCTCACCTTGAGAAGACTTCTCGAGATAGAATTCGAGCCTGGATTATATAGCCCTTCATCTCTGAGGAAAGAGAGGATAGAGCTCCAAGTAGCTCTCTCATAGCTCATTGCATGATGTTGGAATTTCCAATTATGTTTTCGGATCCAACCATCGCCTAGTATTGTTCTTAGATTGGAATTCTTCACCTTTTCAGCCATGTAATGAATATTATTCATTAAGAAAAGGTGACCTAGTGACTCATCCTTGTATAACCTGGCCTTATCCTCAAGATTGCATTCCAATATTGAAGTGAAGGATCGAAAATGTTGAGCCAGAGGAGAAATGTAACAGCGTCTGTCTGTGTTATCTTCTTCTCTATCAGGTGTCATGTCTGGTAAAATGGTCACTGAATCTTCCTTCTCATGGCCCTTCAGAAGCTCATCTAGCGTCTTGCTATAATCAATAAGAGTTTTCATGTAGTTCATGACATACCTCGTGAGATGGTGTATTCCGCCACCAGGAAAAGGGTTGGCTGATATGCTGGAAGCAACAGCATTTTCAAATTCCAGAAAGGTCGCCTTTGCACAATCACCCAAGCTTCTAAGAATATCTTGGCACTCTCTTCTAACGCATAACCCCGCCTCATCAGAGTACATAGCATCAATATCTGGGATAAGATCTGCAAGCACCTCATACATGTCAAGAATCCGAATCAATTTCTCCGGTTGATGAGGACCAATAGCTATGGCTTCACCAAAGTTCAGAAGCTGCAAGATTGAAGCTTTCGAGGCCTCAGCAAAGCAAACTGAACCAACTGCTTCCAGCTCACTAAAAATCTGATCACTTAGCCATTTTTCACTGGCAAGATAAATGCGCACAAAGATCTTCATAGCCCGTATCCACCTCCTGATTTTGGAGTTCAACGAGTTCCATTCCATCTTCAATACATCCTCGATGCTCAACTTCTCTACTTCAAGAATGAAGAGGCAATCATCCAAGCCATCTTTTCTGACATTGATAAATGCTTGAGAACATTCCCGGCCATAATTTGAATCAAACATCAAATTGGCAATGCATCTTAGGTCAGGAATAACATCTGGATGCACCAGTTCAATGATGTACTCCCCTGAACTCCTACTCATGCTATCTCTTTGAACCACATCCTCAATCGAGTCATCCCCAAACGACACAATTGAGCCATCATCCAACGTATCGTCTTCACTGGAACGAAAAGACATATGCTCCGGCTCAAAAGGCTGCCTGTTGTGAACAAGCAAATGTGTAAACTCCTCCTCAAGACGATTCATTGCTGTTTGCAGAAGATCATGAGCCCTACGCAGAAGCTCATCTTCTTTACTACCTTTAACTAAGTTCAAATTCTCCAATCTCTCAATCAATTTTCGACCTTGATCCACATATCTCAAATACTCATAAGCTTCTTCCTGGCCACAATCCCATATCATTGACTTACCCACCTCCCAGTTCATGACCTTACTCTGCACTAAATTAAGCTCCTCCTCCAGCTCAATAAGCTGCTCCTCAGTTTCTCCAGCTCCTTCATCTTGGGGTTCACTCACTCTAGTTATAGAAGACAATTGGGAGCCTAGATCAGCCAAAATTTTCCTAGCATCATCCGTTAAAGTCCTATTTGACCCCAACGCTTTCACAATGTTCTGTGCAGCAGCTATTAGGTTTTCTTCTTCTTCCATTAGGGGGACTGAAGGTTCACAGTCTCCCATATAAATTCAAGAACCAAGAAACTAGCTCAAGGTTGATCCCAAACAGGTAAAGATTGCAACTTTTTAACTTCTATGAAATACCCAAGAAATTACAATCAAGAAAGAACTTCACCAAGAAAGATTATCTGTCACCTGCAAAGATCAACTACTGTAAGAGCTAACCCAAACCCCTTTTGAGGGCAATCTAGAAAATTAAAAAAAAAAAAAAGGCGGGATATAAGATAAGAAGACAAAAGCAGCAAACTTTAGGTTAACTAAAGTGGAAGATTTGAGGATCAAGAAAACATTGGTCAGAACTAGAAGCAAGAAAGAGAGGAAAGTGAAAATGCACAAATCTCAAAGCTCAAATCTTGAATATGCAGAAAGAAAACAAATCAGCAAACAAGATCCATATATGAAGGAGAGAGGAACTGACCCTTTCTAGCAGAGTGGCAATGATCAGACAAAAAATGAAAAAAAAGGGGTGTTTTCTTGGAGAAATGAAGCTCAAAATTAGTGCAGAAAACCGACCATCCAAAAGTATATGTGTATCATGTGAGTTGCTGCTTCCTATTGGAGTAAGCGGCTTTCCTTCTTTTTTTTCTCCTCTTTTGGGGTTATGAAGTGAATAACTTTGGCCTTGGAGAATGGACAGTGCTGGTTTGACCTTCAAGTCTTCATGAAATATCTTCGCAAATTTACCTGACAATGGGCCTTGGTGTATCGTGAAGTTTCATATTAGTTTATTATTTTTTTTTATTAATATATTATGAAATTATTAATAAAAAAAAATATTTTTATTAATTTATTCTTCAAAATATTTTTTGAAAATTTTATAATAAATATAAATATTTTAAAAAAGTATTAATTACAAGGATAATATAAGAAATTTACCTGACCATTGCGTGTAAAACTTTTGATTTACAAAAAATTACTCAATTAGAAGTATAATATTTAATACGCCACCGCTCACTTTGTAGGAGATAATAATGGTCATTGAGTTGAAAAATAAAATAAAGTTTTTTTCTATTGGTTAGTTACAACTTAAATACATACGATATATTAAAATATTGCAATCTTGAATATGGTGTTTTATTTAAAAATGTCATTTTTTCTATTCAAATGGTAAGAGAATAAAAGATCGCATTTTCTTGTATAAAATTATGTGAGTGTGATAATATTAAAGTTTACAATAACAACATTTCTAGTGAAATCTCACTGAGTGTGGTTCGGAGAAGATAGATTGTACGTAGATCTTATCACTACCTGATAAGGTAGAAAGATTGGTTTCAAAAGATCCATGACTCAAGACTCAAGTAGATCAAACTCAAATAAAAGAAGAAGAAAACATAACAGTTAATAAGAAAAGCAGTGTAAAGTCTACTTGAAACGATAATAATAGCAAAATAGTGTGACACTCGAAACACAATAAACAACATGTGGCAAGAACTACAAAGGTACAACAAAATATTAAAGTTTAAAAAATTCCAATACAAAGATGTTGCGATTTTTTAATTGAAGTATAAATTAACGAGTGTTGTATAAAATGGAACTGAAATGGTACAAATACTCATGCACCAAAGAAAAATAACATGACAAAGATTGAATTTTATACGCTAACAATATCAAGAATTTTTACACGATTACTTTTTACTAGGAATCAATAACGTAATTAGGGAAATCTCATTAGCAATCTTGGTCATGTTGATTGCTTCTAGATTAATGCAACAGATTAAAATGGAGAAACATTTTGGCTTTTAATGTTGAAATATGGACAGGTGGAAGGTAAGGTGAACAAATTAAAAATCACAACTTTGATTTATTTTTCTTTTTAGACAAATACTTTTATTGTTGACAAAGCATAAAAGGGAAGAAAAGTCTCAAGACCAACACTGGAGCAAAAATTCCAATAGTGACTTGTTACCCAACTTATTTATCGTAAATAATTGAGATTTCATAATTTGTAAAAAAAATAAAAAATTATTTCATCTTACAGGTTCAAGAGCTACAAAAATATATTTAACTATAAAACTTGGAACTTTGTACTTAAATATTTTTTTGCCAAAGGATGTTATGTATTATTTTATATTTATATATATAGAATTGAAATTATAAGGGTTTTGCCAATATTATCCACTTAATATGTTAATTCCCTATAATTTTGGTATTATTTCAATATAATAAGATAAACCAACTGTAAAAAAAAAAAAAAAGTAATTGAAATTTATGTTATGGCATATAACAAAATGAGGGAAGGTGTTGGGTGACAACAATCTTAATGTTTTAAATTAGATCAAATGGATGGTAAAATTATTTAAAATAGTTACAAGAAATCAAGTTGTTTGTTTTAAAAAAATTAATAATTACATTACTAAAAATAAAGGTTTTTCCAATCGTAAATCAGTGATTCTGTGCTATAAAACATGATCATTTTTCCATTCATTTTCCATCGAATCAGCTACTGGAAAAATGCGGAAAATAGATTCTCACTTAAATAGTAAGAAACTTTTTAAAAAAAATTGTATGAAAACATTATTAATTTTCTTTTCCATCGATTTAATCAAAATATAAATGTGAAAATAATCATTACACATTTTTTTTTAATATACATGAATGACTCTGACTTATGAAGGTGAGTCACTATGTTGCCAAAATAGTGTGAACGTTCTTGGCAGCTTCATAACAGTTTTATTTTCCGAAGGAAAGTGCCAAGATAATCATGTTTTGTAAATAATAATGAAGAAGAGTAAAACTATAGTACTTAGCAGCCACGAAAATACTATTGTGCGTATCAAATTTGAATTTGATAGTTGAACATATCACAACGAGACATGTATAAATTGACTGATTAAAAACAGATTAAACATGACTTAATAATGTGATATTGGTCTCAACACGTATAACAATGTTTTTTTCCGTCTTTCAAAGGTTGCGGTTCAGTGATATTAACTTACTTGGTTTTGGAGTCATACGATTGAGAATATTACAACGATCAATCAGGATAAATCCAAAAGTGCCATTGTTCCCCTTAAATTTGGGATCCTTGGGGGTATCATGGGGACGAATTAATTGCACGATGCAAACAATGATTTATCAATTAACTTAAGAGATGAGTTTTGCAAATTGCAGCAAATGTGATAATTCGTCCGTTAACAATTTTCTATCAGCCCAAATTTAGTTAATTCTTTCGAACTAACAAATCCAACTTGGATTCCATATTAGTTTAATTAATCTTAAACTACATTTTTAAATACCTAATATTATCTTGGTATAAAGTATAGTACAAATAATTATAATAATAACCCCACGTTGTTGGTCCAAAATAGATTAGATGATGGACGACATAAATGTTGATCAATTCTGTCCTTTTCCCTAATTAGTTAAAATGTCTCTTTCCTTTGATCAAGAAAATAAAATAAAGATCTCCACGTTTCCACAATTCAATTTGACCAATTAAACACTAAAATTCTTCTTTTTTTTTAAATTTTCTTATCATGGATTGCAGATATTTTACAAAAATGTTTTCCATAATTTGAATTATAAATTCTCAAAGTACTTACCTTTTTTGATATCACGATAATAATGAATTAGCATAAAAATTAATTCTGGTAACGTAGACATTAAATTAGGGGTTCAAGGGAAAGTCAACAAGGAACAGAGAATTTTGGTAGAAGTTCCATTAGCCCAAAAATAGGCACTAAAATAGTCATGTTTGACTTTTCACATTCAAATTCCTAATTTGAAGACCGAACATAAACAATTTTGTTTTAATAATTCCTTACAATAATTTTTGCGCCTTGTTCATACAAATTATTTGAACTATGTTACCATTTTCGAGTCCTACGTGATTTGTTTGGTTATTCAGTGGATTAAATTTCATCGGGAATTAGAAGTGTTCGTAGTTCGATTTGGATCGATTATTGATTTTTATAACTCAATCAAACGAAAAAAATAACCGTCAGTTTGTCTGGTTTATTCGATTTTTGAAAGTAATAATTTTTTTGAGGACATAAGTAAAAAAGATGTTGTTGGTGCAATTAAGCAATACTAGAGTTATCATTATACAAACAAAATGATTCAATTAAGAGAAAGTGTGACTGTTTTATGTGAAGTAGGGTAGGTAAAGACTAAAATAATTGATTCGGATGAATTTAGAATTATGATTGTTATAGTTGGGCAAAAGTGTTGGATTTGAGAAAATAATAAAATTAAAAACTTAAGTTAGTTAAAATTTAACAAAATATTTATATTTATTTATAATTAATATATAAATAATTATAAAATTTATATATCTAAATTATCGGTTCAATTTGGTTATTTTTGCAGTTGTTATTTAGTGAAAACAAAACCAAAACCAAAACCAAAACCAAATGTCGGTTTTTTAATTGATTTGGTTAAAATTACGATTCGGTTTGATTTTTTAACCATAACCATGAACAACCCTAAAAGGAATTGAATCAAATTTATTACTTTTTTTTTTATTGAAAGCCAATTTAATTAATTTTTTGAAAATAAATTAAATTAAATTAATTCAATATTTTAAAATCTAAATACTAAAAAATTCTATGAAGTATACTAAAAAGTTGTGATTTTAATAGTATCCCATTATTTAGTGGAGATAGAATTTATTTTAGTGGTCTAAATAAAAAAGGACCATTTGTACAAATATCCGAATTCATAATGGGTCCACATTGTGATGAATACACAAAGAAGTTCGAATACGGAAGACCCAAATGCAATACTGTCTTTATAGTTGAATTTGTATAATTAAGAGATTATTTATTATTTTATATTTAAATAATTTATAATAAATAAAAATAATACAGTAAAATTATAATTTTATTTTGTTGCTTATTAAAAAAAATATATCAAGTCGAATATAAATAAGTACTGATAAGAATTCAACCCCTTTTTATTGAAATACGAGACATAAAGAAAATTCATTTTCCTAAAACACGTGGAGTAGAATTCAAACCACACCTACCTAATATTGTTACAACAAATTGATACCTTTTTTTTTTCCAACCCAAAGTCGTATTGTAATCTCCCTTTTTCCCATCAATTCTCTTTTAAAAGTTGAAACAATTCTTTTCTTTCAACTTGGCACTCTTTAATTCTTAGCCAAGAGTAGAAACAATTGACAATTTTTGAACCATAGATAGTAATAATTATAATGTCACAACTATCATGACTTGGGAAGTGGTTCTCCTTTTAAAAATGATCTAAATAGTTGATAAGCTGCCCTTGGCTTGAATAATGGAACTTCATGACCTGCCCCTCTCACTGTTGCAAATGTTAGACCTTTGTATACCTCTGTCCAGCCTCCCACCTTACAATAACCATAACATAATAATTACGTTGTCAGTGCATATAAGTTAAATTTGAATGGACCATGGAAAATTAGAATTCGGCTTTTTATATTACTGACCTGTTTTTTGACATACCAAGGGTACCATGGAGTTGTGGTAGATAACTTGAGCTGTGCTAGTGAATACCTTGTCGCGGTAACGGGTACAACTGAGTCTACATCACCACTGCAAAACAAAAAATGATCAAATTGAGTTGCCCTGGAATTTTGGGAATAAGTTTTCAATTCAATGTCACATACCTGAAAACCCAAATTCTCAATCCAGCAGCAATTAGTTCCCGGTAGATTGGGAGAATCGAGTCATCTGTATCGTTCCAGTTTCGATTCAATGTCTCACTGTAAACACAGGTGCAAGATCAATCAGTTGCAAGATCAATCAACATAGTGGGAGTTTGAAAAACAAAGTATTTACCTGCAGGCTGTCCATTTATAAGGAATTCCTGTTGTATTCGCGTGCATAGCCTTCTGCACATCAGGCCTGTTGTAGTAAATTTCTGCATACTTCTCCGTGCAAGGATCATAACCTGATAGCTGCTTGAACATCTAATTGATGGAAATCCGAAAAATCAAATCAGAAAAATCTCTTGAGTATACATTAAACCACTATTAATACCTTGTAGATGTTATAAAATGTTGCATTTTTCATGATGTGTTTACATATATATATATATACCTTGTAAGGTCGGTGGGGTAAATTCATGGTCTGCCTAGTTGAAGTGCTACCATCAGAATTGTTACAAGGAGGAGCATAAATATTGTACTGATCGATGTTCCCAAATTCTTGATCCATCGCGTAATAGTATAATGATTCACACTCGTTTGATTCTTTATGGCGCTTGAAATCACAAGTGTTCACCAATTGCTTGTATGTCTTATCAGAGATCATAGCATGGCTCCACCAATATGTCACAGTTCCTAAGTTGTCATAGTAATTATCTGTCACAGCATTTCCCACCTGCATTTTGATAAAAATGGAAAATTCATCTCCAACAAGTTTCAAGACGTTATTGCAATTAATTAATACTCCAATGGGTAGACATTAAGAGATTACCATGAATCCTTTGAGGTTGATTGGGTTCTTAGAATTGGCATTGTAATGAACTATTTCTCTGGCTAGCTGAGGGACATAATGACCAGCATAGCTCTCTCCAGTGATGTAGACTTCACGATTTCTGTAGCGTGGGAACCGATTCATCCAGTGGATAAGGAACTGTAGTGAGTCCTTAGCTGATAAAAATACACAAAAGAGTCATCATCTTGTTCAAATTAATCATGTATACTCCCACATGAATTAATCACTTAAGTACAATGAATTAACAAAGTTAGTGCAAAAAACAGGTGCGGATAAGGTTTTTCCAAATCGATAGGACTAGACAGAACAGAGTACTAATAAGATCAAGCACTCAAGTCGTATAATATTTTTCAACGATTAAGTCATATCAATTTCTTGGAGAAGATTTTTGTATCAGTGGCGAATATTTAGCTGTTTGATTGATTGAATAGTACTATAGTGGTGATAGTAAAATTGACTCTATATAGCAACATGTAAGGTAGCTAACAATTGCAGCATTGACTCCAAGAATCATAAGGTAGGCCACATTGCAATTGAGTGCTAAAATGCACTTTCTCATGTGCTCCTAAAATGGGCACTTTGCCAGAATTGATTACACAGAGGAAAAGTCATCAGCAAGCATGCCACCATCACTTCATGTTTACAAGATTACTAGTTATTAGAGAATAAGCAAGCAAATATGATTAATTTGTTTTAGTAACATGTTCCATCCGTCCAAGTTTAAATGGGTTTGCATTATGATCTAGTCGTAATCGTTGACTTGATTAACATGACTGTTTGGATAGACTTATAGCTTATGACTTATAAGCAAGAAGCGGCTAAGCACCCCAAATATGACCACAAATTGATGGTCAATCAGTCTACAGATTGAGACATTTCAGGAACACAATGGATGGATAAGAAAAATCTAAACAAAGAAATAATAATTGAATTAGCAATAAGACAAAGAGAGAGGGCCTAATCTAAGTCAACAATGTGTTCGTACCAGTGCGGAAATCCCCGGTGTCAAGGAGATCAGAGGACCTATTGCTGTAGGAAAATCCAACTCCTGCTGGAGTTTCAAGGAATAGTAAATTTGCCAATTTGTTCCATGAAAACTTGTTCACATACAGCCCTGAAGCCGTCTTGTTTATCCTGAATGGCCCTATTTCTTCAGATGCACCATAGGCCACTGAAGAGCATCCTGGACCTGTTTTTTCCAATGTAAATACTCAATTTTTTACACAATCCGCACAATTTTATATATAACAAGTTATTTCATCCAGTTTTTTCAGTATATCATGCTTATTACAAAGCAGAGACGGAACTAAAATTTAAAACTTATGAGTTCAAGTTTCTTGTCCTTCCAAGTTATTGGTGCTCTAAAGTAATTATTTTTTAGTACCTCAGTTAGTTAGCTACATGAACTTTCAAACGTTCATGTAGCTAACTATGGTTAAATTTTTTAATCGGAGTGTCAGCCCAGAAATCTGAAGTATAAAAATATAAGGGGTCCCCGCAGAAGAGTGTGTCCCCTTTATCACATATGGTTGAGATGAGCACATGTATCTAATAATGAACAATATGGTCAAGAAATTTAAACCTCATTTATAAGAAAATGACGACAGATCCCAAACAGTACTAAGTTTAGTTGGCTACAATTTAATGTTATCAACAGAATTCACAGTAAAGAATCTTTCCTATTCTCATTTGAAGACACCTTATTTCTGTGGTCAGGGGCAGGGGTGCAACTAACCTTCTTTTGTTGAAACATTATATAATTATGAAAATAGGGTAAAAAATATTACTATTATCCTTTTGCATATAAAAAAATTGTTGAACTCCAATAGTTAAAGAATCCTTACCTTAAAAGAATGGAAAAGTTCCACATGAGATGGGACCTCCTTATAAGGCTAACGTAATATTTCTCCCTTTGAACTAGCTTTTGAAATGTGAATGCGTCCAATGCATAATTTTATAAGTATCAGAGTATGACTCATTTCACCCAATGTTGGGCCCACAAATTAAGTACCAGATGCCCGGGGTGAGGGGATTTTATCATGTTAAAGAATTAAAAAGGCTCACATGGTGGTCTTATTATACGGCTTGGTAATCCTCCTCCCTTTGAGCTAGATTTCTGGTGTGAGTTAGGCTCAATACCTATAAATTTACACCTTAAGATAAAAAATTATAACTTAGTGAATCTAATCCCTTTATTTAAATTCCTAGCTCCACCATTATGATCCTTAAAAACTATGCAGTGTTCATGAAATTGCAGGTATAACCTTATGTCCTATGCGAAGAGCATGATGACCACAACAATACATCTCACAGTTTAACTGAATCCAATATTTTTGATACGTAATGGTTGAACTTATGAAATTTAAATTTTGAATTATGTTTTTAACGAGGCAGTTAGGTAGCTGACATGGGAAGGTGGTTGCGGAAGCGTAATTGGTGTGGGCATCTATCTTAGACCAGTCTGGGCACGAAATGAAGTTGAAAAATTAAATGAGGACTGTGTTTTAAAGGAGTTGGTTGTAACAGCATTGATTTCACTGCGTGCAAATATTAATGTGAAGAGAGAGAGAAAGAGCAACTGGCAAAGGTAACGTCTTATCTGTTCATGGATAATGAACCATTATCAGTCGACAGTTTAGTCATGACTAAACTAAAAGGCCCCCCTTTCCCAGTACTCAATTATCCTACCTAAGCTAAAAACCCTCAATAATTAACCGACAATATGACTTTTAAATGCACAACACATAATGTACGACTCAAAACACATAATCAATGACTAATTTCAAAATAGAGTGAGATTTTTTTTCCCTCTCTCCGGTTTCAATTTCGCATTAGAGTCTAACTAATCGAATAAACAATTTCCTTTTGCATCCAGAGTTTGAAACCAAAACATATAGTTACAAGAAATACAAACCTTTTTTTTTTAAGATCTCCTTTTTAGTTACAGGAAAAAGAAGAAAAGGAAGGATGAATAAAACAGTAACCAGAAGTTCACGTAATCATAATTAGTGTTCCATTTCCCGAAGGAGTTTATATATGTGTCAGACATTAGCCCTTCAGGGTGTGAGGCGTACACGCGAAAATAGCTATTATCTCCCTCCATTTTTATTTTTCATATTTCACTTTATCAAAATTAAATTATTATTATAAATTGGTCATACACTTTTACGTTCAAAATAATTTTAATGGATCGACAAGTAAAAGCGAAGAGAAAAAATAGAAAGCTAACTTTTCAGGTAGAAATTTAAGAGAGATATAGTTAGAGATCTGACCTCCATTAAGCCAAATAACCAAAGGCTTAGAAAGTGGTTCATCAATAGCTTCAGTAAGCCAGTAAAATAGAGCTCTTCCAGCAAATTGATTGACAGTGACATACCCTGAGTACTGATGGAACGAAACCTTTGGTTGTCCAGGCAGCGATATTATTCTATCAGCGTCTTCTTCATCCTGATGTTTGCTTAAATTTGCAGCACTCACACATATTGTTGCTGCTACCAAAAGCAAAAGCAAAGCTAATTTTCGTTTGGCCATATTGTTGTTGTAGTTGGGCCTTAAGGAAACAGAAAGAAAGAAGAAATTATTGGTTGCTAGTTGTGTGTGAATAGTAATGGGGTGATATGATATAGGTCATCAAGGGCGGGATGTAATGTTAATGGCCGCTCAGCCTCCAATAAATAGGAGAGAGAGAGAGAGAAATTACTACAGCAACTATTGCATGAGTTGATGATATAGACGCGTTCGTCATTTGCTTGTGCTGGGTTTAATTTCTCTATACTGACACACACGCACTTAATATACGTAATTCCTTTCTTTTTTTATTTGTCTCTCATGTTTTAGAAAGAAAAAAAAATTCACAAGATTTAAAGATATTCTAGAAAAAAATTTAAATTTTTTTCATGTTTTTTAATAAAATTCATATTTGATTGGTTGATCAAAAAATATTTTCATTAGAAAAATGAATTTTCTAATATATAAAAGTAGAAGAAACAAGTTACTTAACCAACATTTCAAGTTCATTATCTTCTCCCTTGTCCACTCAACGGCCCAACCCCAACCCTCCGCCACCCTTGAACCCCTGTCCATGCCACCGTCAAACCCTCCTCCCCACTACCCCAGGTCCTGATCTCACCCCTCAAACCCCATTTTATTATCATAGTATTTTGTTAGATTGCATATAAATAATTTCAAAATAATATATTTGTACTTACTTACAAATAATAACAAATATATTTATTTTTCATAAAAAATAAATAAATTCTGCGTACCAAACACATCACCGGGGACAGTATAATGATAAAAAATATATTACTATTACATTAATGTCCCATACATGCATCATTTACGTACTTACTTAAAGTTAATTAAAGAGATAGACATATTCTTTTTACATTATTAGCTCAAATGAAAAAAAAACTAATTGATAACTACATATAACTATTCAAAGTAATTTCAATTAATAACTATTAAAAACAAGACAAATACCTAATATTGATATGTTAATACTCCTTTTATTCTCTTTTACTGGTCCGATATTTATTTTGCAAAATAAATAAATTTATGAAGAGTTTATTTATTAAATTCCCTTATTTAGGGATTCTAAAACTGAGACTCTAATAAATTTGAAAAGTGTGGATACTTACTGATAACGATTTCATTGATTAAACAATAATTAAAACATCACTCGTAATTATTTATACTATCATTACATATAAAGTTAAATTATTCCACTACATCCTTACTCGTGTAGGGCATAATTTGAAATATTTGATTTGTATCTCCTTAAAATTTAATACATACATAAAAAAAAAAAAAAATCAAAAACAGATTTTTTCTCTTTGTAAATAATCATAAGAAACTATTTCCACACAAACAATTCTGACCCGTCAATTAGAATATACTAGTTTTTTTTATAAAAAATTTTTTTGAGGACAGAGTCAAGTCCAAGCACTGATTACATAATGAGAGAACATAGAATTATTATTGCAGATGATGATAACACTGATTATGCAGTTAGGTACATTTATATATAATAACAAGCCGCTTGACTTTTGTTTTAATAGGTTACACTATAGTTTTGAAATTTTGAATAAACCAAATTAGTATTCCTTCTTATATATAAATTGTGGGCACACATCTTGTCCAAAAACTTCATTATCTATCAAGGGCCGCAACCCACCCCCTCCTCTAATTATACAAAATAATTAACACATTGCATAGGTCCAAAATATATATATATATATTTTTTTTATAACTATATTAAGTAATAAGTTATCATTTATTGTCACAGAAAAAGTATTTTTATATTAACCGACTTAAAATTTGAATTTAATTGTACAACCCATCCTATCTACTCTTGTCTTGTCTGATGTAAGTGAACCAAACAGAGAAAATTAGAACAATTAACAACAGTAATAAATAAGTAGATTTTTGCACGAATGCTTATCATATGGTTTTATATTTTATATTTCTGTTAGGGTCAAATAGTGCCGAACATCCTGCGTTAATTCCTCTTGTGATTATTGCCCCCACCCCCCCAAAAAAAAAAAAAAAAACCAAATAGTCAAAATTAGAAATAATAAATATGATACAAAAAATAATAAGATATAATGATTTTGATATAATCAGAATTATCATTGGATTTCAAAACACTCTTTAAATTAATAGATTAAATGATATTTCTATAAAATAATAATATTTTATGGTTTCACCTATATTAATTTAGTGAGGTTTTAATTTATGTTCCTAGTTCAGTACTGATTTTAATTTTTTTTAAATTTTTTTTTTTATTTGACTAAGTTTACTCTAATTAATTATATATTTTAAATTTGATTACTAGTACAGCAATAAGTTTGAAAATAGTACTTACTGATAAGAGATTTTTTAAGACAATCTCTCCTAAATTCGATAAATGAATAAATAAGAGTATTTTTAACATACTGCACTGGGGACTCTCTTGTTTCATATTTTACTTGTCATGCGTTGATCAGCCACACCTTTTAAAGAATTTGGGCATGAAATTTTTAATTTTTTTAAAATAAAATTTATATATTTGTAAACTACGTAAAAAGTACTATAAGTCACAAAAATTGATAATTTAAAATATTTAAAAGATCTATGAAAAATTTGCGATCAAAGTTAGACTTGTTTGAATCTCGAAATTTGAAAAGTGCCACATAAAATGAAACAGGAGGAGTAATATTTTGAAATTCTAATTTTACTTCTATTATTTTACATAGTTATTTAATACGAAAGATAGTTAAATTCTCTTAATTTGCTTAAATAAATATTTAAAATAAAAAGAAAGAGTATAAAATAAACCTCTTCATTTTAGATTTACTACTACGCGTGAAACTTTGGAGAGTACTTAGTTGGCATAATGTTCGTGTAAATTCCATAAATTTAATTGCTGGAAACAATCAAAAGCTAGTAGTAGTACATACTCGTTAGTTATATCTAGAAGGTACTGCTCATTCCGTTCAATTTTACATGTCATAATCTATTCTCGAGAATTCAATTGCATAAATTTTCACCAATTTCTTAATATAGAGTAATTTTTTCATCATATTAATATGATTTTTTTTGCAATTTACAGTATTTTTAATATTATTTTCAAACATCTAAATTTAAAATAGGAAAAAGACATAAATTCAGCCCCGAACTTATATCGAAAAGTCAGTTACACGCTTAAACTATCACAACGACCTATTACACACCTATACCACTAAAAAGTGAATTTATTTACTACATGTGATGTATAGTACCACTCTCACAATGTAAAGTGTATCTCACTTGCGCCACATTAATGCTATCTCACTGCCACATCATATGTCATGTCAAATTTCAAATAAAATTATCCATGTCATTCAATTGTTTCTTCTTCCATGAACACAACCATGGAACCACTAACATTGCCATCATATTAATACCAAATATATATATATTTCACCATAACAATCTTCTCTTTTTTCTAGTGCTACAAGACAATATGAAATAACTCAGCAAGAATTCTTTGAAACACACCGTTCACCATCACAGAACAAAAAAATAACTTCCCAACAAATCTAAAACAAAGCAAAAATGGAAAAGAAAATAAAAACAAAACAAACAGAATTTTCTCTTCAGGTAAATAGATCTATTCGCAGAGGTGAAATTACAACTTTCAAAATTGTCACTACTTAAAAATTCTTAAGCTGCAGCCTTCTTTTTAAGCTTTGCAAGCTCCTGTCTCACCACACCAACCACAAATTTCACCATATACTAATGAACCCACCCTCAAAATCACGCTATCACTTTCTTTCCCACAAAAATTATAAAGATCCACTACAAAATTTAATATTTACCTACAAATTCGTCATTATATTTTATTTTTTAAAATCAATCATCAATTTTATTAACCGCCGACAAAATCGAAGAGTAAAATCGAATATTATGAAAATGGTGAAATCAAATATCATTAAAATAGAATATAATTAGAGATGGGGTGGGGGATAGAAGATTCAGGTGGAGATGGAGTGAGGTGGGGAGGGGTGGATGGAAATTAGATTTGAAAAATAATGGAAAAATAAATAAAGAAGAAAAAGAAGGCACTGTGATGAAGAAGAAGAAGAGTAAGGAAGTGTGGGGTATGGATAGAAATAAGATTTTGATTATTCTTTTTACTTGATTTTTTATTTAACGCGCTTTTCTTTTTTTGCCACGTCAGTTATAGGGGTAAAAAAATCATTTTTGAATAATAAAGGTGTGTAATAGGTCGCTATAATAGTTTAAGCGTGTAACTGACTTTTCGAAATAAATCCATGGGTGAATTTATGCCTTTTCTCTTTAAAATATTGAATCAATCAATTTAGTTTCGGAAATATATGACAAATAAAAGGAAACAACCCACAAATATGTGTACTTAGGGCCCGTTTGACCATGCGATATGGAATCATGATATGGTATCATAATATGAAATCATGAGATGAAATTGAAGTTTTGTTTGGACATGCGATATGGAATTTTTGTGTTGTATATTTTCTCATAAACATAAGAATCTCATAAGTTGTAAAACTATTAAAATAGCCCCAATTGTTTATTCAATTTTACCAAATAAACAAAAATTTATAAAATCGCATAATAAATTATTACAAATCTATTTGTTCTCTACTCAAGTAACTGTTTCATCTAACTTTAATTCAATAAAAAAAAATTGAACATAAATTGTAGTGTATTGTCACTTATTCCTGAAATAGATTTTCATTTTTACTTGTTACTTTTGACATATCAAAAAAAGACAATAATTTTTTTTTCATGTTTTACCCTTAATATTAAATACTTATTTTTCAAATCATATTTAATATTATTTTTTTTGTGGTATTTTGTTTAAGGATGAAAAAGAATCCTTAATTTAAGATAAATTGATAATATGTTGTAGCATTAAATTAGGAATAGTAATTGTAATTATCTCTTCTTATTCTTAAAAACTACAATACACGTTGAAAAAATTGTTTCTATAATATTAAAAAAAATTATTATCTATATATTAAACTTTTAAGAATTATCTTATCACGTTATTTTCTCAAAAATTATTTGGCTTTTAAAAAATTCATGGTTCAGCATAAATAATTATGCATTAGATTAAGTTTAAGCTTATCCAACCTAACTTATTTTTAATGTGATCTTTATTTTAGTTCAATTTTAAATTTTACTTTAATTTGAATTTATTGCTTGTGATTTATAGTTGAATTTTTTTCCCTATATATTCACGTTCTTGAACCATGTGTCTACACCTTTCACTTCATCAATTTAATCTGCTTTATTGTTCAAATAGATATAACTATGAGTTGTAATAAATATAAAACGGTAGAAGTAATGAATTAGGTATTGGAGTGAATGAAGAGAACTAATTTATTACTCAACAATCGGTTGGTGTGAGTTAAAGTGACTATATGTTGGTGAGAATAATAAATTTTAAAAAGTAATGATGTGATTATAAATTTATTTACATATGAAATAAATGGTTAGTAACTATAAATGTGATGTTGTTTTAACAAAATATAAACTTGTGGATCAATTTTTGTATTTAAAAAATCTCAAATCATGATATGGAATTCCCATATCATGATTTTTGAAGAATATAGAATCCATCCCATGATATGAAATCATGAGATGGAATCAGCGTGAAATTGCATGTCCAAACGATGATTTCATCTCACGATTTCATATAGTGATATGATATCGCATGACCAAACGCCTACTTTAGTATGTGAGTGGCAAGTGATGACCACACAAATAATGCATAGGCAGTTGGATTAACTGAATTCTGAAAAGGATCAATCTTAAAAAGAATATATAGTTACGTTGTCATGGTCATGATCATATATAATGTATTATATAAGCAATTTTGGTTTTACGTTGCTATAATTAAAAAGAAGGTAGTATAACAATATATTGTTTGATCGATTATAAACGGAATAAATTCATCAAATTTAATTCTTTTTCCCCTAAATTTAGCAATTTGTTGATGAAAATATTGACTAACATCACTTTTGTGACCCCATTTATCATCCACCTATCTTACAATTTTCTTAGGTTTCAATCATTTGGCTTCTTATGATATATATTGCGTGGATATGAGTTGTTTTATTATCTCATCTGTCTTTTATTCTCTAATGATTATTTTTTCTACTTTTTCTGCTTATAATCGTTCATTTGACATAGCATAGATGAACCATCCACGATTGTCGTAAATGAATATGATATTTTTTTTATTATTAATCACAGATTTCGACTATTTAACTATCGAGAAAATTCTATTAAAGAGCGTTAAGTTTCTCCTTTAATGGGGTTTCACACGACGTAAATTTAAATTAATTCATGATTTTTTGCTAGTTATTCTTTTTGGGATAATTATTTAGTAAATATACTACTTTTTCCTTATTTCTCTTGCCAACTGAGTACGACCCTTTTATTATTTTTTTTTGAGCAACCACAACCTAAAATGTTGTAGATATTAGATGACATTTATTGTATTATCAGTAGAATCAAGGGGTATATTTATGTAAACTTTTAAAAATAGGGATAAGATCTAAATAGTGGAATAAAAGAGGGGTGTTTGTATAAAATCATCGAATCGATCAGAGTCTAATATAAATATCAAACACTAAGAAACAAAGAAAACACCTTCGATGGCTTCATTTGATAAATCTAAAAAAATTACAAGAATAACATTTTTAAAAAAAAAATATTAGTATACTATACTCATAAGAATCATCAACTATAGATAAGTTTTCAAGCTACTTGATGGTCTAAGACGTGAAAAGTAATGCGGATAGTTGATTGAGCAATATTAATGATGGACTAAGTTGGAGGAACTATTTGGAGCCCACAAATAATTTGACGTCACTATTGAAATATCGTTATTTTTTTATTGAAATTTTCTGTTGAAAAATATTCACCGCATTATTTCTATAGATATTTTGATTGACTCGGTTAATAAAAAAGAAAAAATTAGAATTTTTTTCCACCATTTCGGTGTGAATCAGTTTCTTACCATGTATTTTTTCTATAATCTGCTTTGATGAAAAATAACTGAAAAAACTATATTCTATAACACAAATTTCTCACTGATTTGTTGCGGAAAAACATTTGTTAGTGCATGAATGTCATGGCTGTGACAAGATTAGTTATGGTTTAATTATTACTAGGGGAGTCCACATAATATATGTTCATAGTATTAAAGATATTCAAAAAAAAAAAAAAAACCTTAGTTTGAATTGGATTTGATTAGGTGGTGTGAACTATTTACTCATCATCTACCTGTTTTTCCCCACGTTCGTTTACAGCTTTTTTCCTGAATTCATTTTCATTTCCAACGAAACAAGAACAAATTTCTTCCAAGTCTCTCACTTACTTTATGGGATCGTGTATACAATTAATACAATGTTTCATTTGGAATTTAGAAACCGCCTCACTAATACATATAAGTTATGATGAATTAATACCACATAATTCTAACGAGCTATCAAACGTTCCCTTACCGGTTCAACCAAATCATTAATTTAAGAGAAAAAAATGTACTAGTAGAGTAAATGAACGTAGTAGAAGGTGTAAAAGATCGTAATCCATGAAGGGACAGAAAGTTTGTGCAGTCCAAACAAGTGAATTTGTGGTCATAGTTCTAGTGATAATGCCCATTATTTGGCATCATCATGACGAAAGTCGGAATATTATAATAATAACATATTCAGTATATTTATAAGGTATGAAATGAATAATTGAATAAATATATGCTATCTTTGATAGATTGTCAGATAGAAAAGAATCAGTTTTCAAAATAAATTTGAAAGAAATACATACAACAGCACAAAAACACACTATTTTATTGTTGGAGAACAAAATTAGTATAGTTGTATAAATTAAATAAACAAAAGATATACATGTATATAAATACTTTTATCACAGTGAAGAAATTTGCATATCATTTCAAATAAATAGCCCTTTGTTTCAATTTATGTGACTTAATTTTCTTTTTAGTCCGTCTAAACAAGAATGACACATTTTTATATTAAGTAATAATTTAACTTTAAAATATCTATTTTACATTTACTGAAATGATTTTTAGCCACACAAATTTCTATCATTCATTTTAAACTACAAGTTTTAAAAGTCTTCCTTTCTTTCTTAAACTTTATGCCGAGTCAAATTATCTCACGTAAAATGGAACGGAGGGAGTAATAGTTTAGAAATTATTTTAAGTAAATGTTTATATATCAAATTATTTGAAGTTTGAATACTTTATTAAGTCATTTCACTTGCAAAACTTTATGTGTTTCATGTCAATTCAAAATACCCCTTTTTAACTTCTGTTTAAGATACTCCTTTTTAAAAAATAAAATAAAATAACTAAATCATTTTTCCTAGATACTTGGACACTCTTGGTTGAAGCATGAAAAAAAAAAGGTACTTGAAACTAAAGTTAAGATAGGGATATTTGGGTGCTCGCTTATTGGTGCGCTCCGTGCCTTTTATAATTGAAGTGAAGGGTTCAAACATCGTCAAAATAGAAAATTTGAAATCTAAAGAAAATCTCTTAAATTTGTATTAAAAACTTCAAATTCTATTTCAAAACTTCATTATTTATTTGAAAAAAGTGGGTTTTAATGGACTAACGGATTACGGATATAGATAAATTATTCTTTTTCAACTTAACTGCAAATATACTATTTTATATAATCATTTCATTGAATGATATTCAATATTTGCAAGTATAGTTAGCACTTGCAAATATTGAAGTCATTGTAATTTGTATAGGAATAAATTAATATATTTGACTTCTTCCTCTGGCAACTTTGGAAGAGTCATAAAAAAACATAATAAAATGGTATTGAATAGAGCTAGTAATGATTTTCTGCCAATTTTAGGTAGCTCTTCATCTCATCGATTCTGGTGGTGTCAAAGTGTTACCTGCTCTACTGTTGTGTTGACTGCTTGAAATTAGTTGAATTGTTGCAGAAATTGGTGTAATAGCTATAAAACCAGTGGTCCCTTATTAAGTTACTTCTTCCCCCGTATCATTTTACGTGATATCATTTGAATTGATACGATATTTTAAAAAAAAGATTTTTAAAACATATGGACAGGTCTAAAAAAAATTCTAAGGTATTTGTGTGGTAGTAAATCATTTCATTAATGGTAAAAAGAGAATTTTAAAGTTAAATTATTTCTAATTATAATAAAATTGACATTTTTTTAAACGAATTAAAAAGAAAATATGTAAAATGGAAGGAAGAGAGTAGCTTTCTTATTCATTGGGAAAAGAAAAAACTAGATTTGATTGATACACTCTTTCTGTGAATTAAATTTCCTTCTATTGACCTATCATAATCTTAGAGCAATCTGATTGCAGGATAATGATCTCAGTTTCCAACCTCAAATGTTTTTTTTTGTTTTATAATCGCAGTGTTCGGATCGTTTTGAGCATATCTTGACTAAAATTTGTCATCTTTCATGAACAACAAATGTCAGCTAGTGTTTTTTGTCTCTGTTGAGATTTGAACGTGAAGGTCTCATAATTTTCAATCAACATTATTGATTACTAGATCATATCCTTGTATACATTTTTGAGATTGTTTTTATCAAATTTAAATTAATGATATATGACAATATTTGTAATTATTTTTCAAGAAATTGAACAATTCTGTTTTTTTTTTTTTCTTTCCTTAAATAATTGTGTTGTTTGCAAGACACAAATGGAAAGACCTAAAACAGATAAACATCACTTCTAAAAGTGCGCACTACCTTTTTATGCATTATGCTGTACTATAAAAATGTTACGCACTTAATTTTAAATTTAATTCAATCTTACTACAAAGTAAAAGAAAAAAAGGATCACAACTCTAATATTGGTCTTACGAAGAATGCTACAAGTAAATTAGATTTCTTTTTTAATAACTATGGTGTCTGCTTTATCGGGTGATTCATTTGAATATTTGCGCTTAACGATTTAATGAATCAATAAATATACTAATCCACTAATAAGATATGTCGATTCAATATGAACGGGCTGATTATTAGACGACTATTGATTAGTGACATACCAATCATTAATTTGATAATCTAATAATCAATAAATCAAACATATCTATTTTGCGGTTCGATTACAATGATAACACTAATTAATGCATGTTTATTGATTGACAAAGTGCATGTTACCTCTTACCAATACAATTATCAAGTAACTTTAAACATTTAAACTTACGGATTTAAGAAATTACATACTCATTTTTTTTTAAAATCTTTATAAGATTCAAACTCTAATATTTTTTTCATTGATTACTAAAAAGAAACATTTTCCCGTTGGCACTTGACCCAGCCCCAAAAATTCGACCGTTGAAACCCTTGCTGAACGTTCGTCTTTCTGAATATAAATAAAAAAAATTCACTCTCACTTTCTTCTTAATTCAATTGTTCTGTCTATCTCTCCCTGAAATTTCTCTGCTATTACAAATAGTTTCATCAATGGAGGCAATCGGGGAATCGGTTATTGCTCCCATTAATGAATCCCTTCAGGAAACAGTTGCACCAAAAGCTCCTATGAATGAAGCTGCTGAAAAGAATTTTGTTGCTGCAGAACCAAAAGCACCGCCATTAAATCGACCTACAATTGTTCTTCCCAATTCTCCAATCAATACACCTGATCGACTTAAGGTCCCCAAGCCATTTAAATATCCTGAAAGGTATAGTAATTACTTTTTTTTCTCCTCTGTTTGAACTATATTTGGACAATTGAAATCGTAAAACTTCTGCAATAACATATATTGATTAAGGCATTTGCGCGTATAATTGGTTTTGCACAGGTACACAAGTCCAACCGATCAAATGATGTCTCCTGTTTCAAAGAGGCTTCTGATTGGTAGAAGTAGAAAGGCCAGCACACTGTTGCCCCCCTCCAAAAATCGACCTCTTCATCAACAAATGGTTCAAGGGTCTGGTCTTTGTCAAACTTTGAATTGTTGATCATATTAGGAAATTCATTTTAGTGGGGTGGGGGGGTTTATGCTTATTTTTACTTTCATATCTCAATCTCCAAATGTAAAAGGGGTAGTACATTATTGTTATTTCTTTACTTTATATCATTCACCGGACTTGATCTACCAAGTCTTGAAGGGATCCATGTAGATTTCACCTTTATGAATCATCCTGCAATCACAAAATTTATTGGAAAATTCGTCTATCACAGCAAACAACCTCTCTATTAGGACCAAGACAAAGGTAGTTGTCGTCTCCAAGCTAGCAAAGCAAACCTCGAAAAACCACTAGAAAGAAGACAAACGTGAAATATACCAAAAGACACAAAGATTTAACGTGGTTTGATCAATCGACATACAAGATGAATCATCTATATTAGTATGAGAGTACAAAATATAGATAGAATTAAAAATTAATTCACTCGGAATACAAGGAGGTTCACACAAATTATACTTCTTCCCTCAAATTCTCCCCCTAATAAAAACTTTCAAAGCCCTAAGAAAGATTTGTGAATGCTACTATGTTAAAGAAAGATTTTTCTGTTTTCGTTTTAGGAAAAGAAAAACCTATTTGTGGTAAGAAACTCGGGCAAATACCCAACACTCTTACACCTATAAATTCACTCGTAAAGATTGTCACAACTTAAAGATTGTCACATCTTAAAGATTGTCACAACTTCTTTTATTGAGCCTAAGTTTATATTTTCGTATCATTGTATCTCTTAAATTTATGCCCAAGCAATGAACGCATGACTTCAAGTTCTAAAAAATTTATACTCCAATAAGATTTTTAAGGACAAAAATTAGAGATCAATTTATCTGAATGACACAAATTAGAAATCAACTCATTTGTAATCACTCGTAATACAAGGAGGTTCACACAAGTGATACGTTATCACTTGTGTCTCACAAATTCTCCCCCTAACCAAAACTCTCAAAGCCTCTAAGACTACATTGTGAATGTTATTATGTTAAAAGGAACAACCTCTATTATAGAGTTCTAAACCTTTTCGTACAAAAAAGGACTAGCCAAATATGAAGATTTTCTACTTCCTTTTAGGAAAAAAAATTCTATTTATGATAATAAATTAGCCAAATACCCAACACTATCTACCCTTTCACAAGTGCTTATTACACCTATAAATTCACATCTTAAAGAGATTGTACGGGCTAAATTTTAATATGTCATAATATCTCTTCACAAGTGCGTATTACACATAATATGTCATCACATCTTAAAGATTGTCACAAATTCTTTTGCAGAGCCTAAGTTTATACTCCTATTTTCGTATCATAATATCTCTTAAGTTTATGCACGAGCAATTGACTTCAAGTTCTAAAAAAATTATATTCCAATACGATTTTTAAGGATAGTGACCAACTTATTTGAAGGATAAAAGTGCAATTTGATGACCAATTAGTGTATAGGGCCTAGGAAAACTTGGGTCATACAAGACCAATTGGCCCAATTACCGAGAATATCTTTGGAGCAGATAAAAATGGCGCCAATGGTTGGTTAAACGGAAAAACTGATTAGACATCACCGAGATCGCCGCTTAGCCTTCCTTTCTAAAGCAATGATTTACCTAATATAAAACCCTAACCGTTCTTTTTTATATTTTTTTTCTGAGCCCTAAATCTTTTTTCATTTTTCATTTTCCTATTCAAGTTAATCATCCTCTCAAGAAAATTTAAAAATTGAATTCGTGGAATTATTCTCTCTCTCTTACCCCCATAATCTTGAGGGGTAAGTAGCTGTATCTTTTTTTTTTATGTATATCTTTGGATTATCATTAGCAAAACAAGATACAGCTAGTAATCAAGATTTGGCTTTTATGATTGGTGGAATTCGATAAAATTTAGGTAAATTCAATTGGTGTTGCTGTGTTTAATTCATAATCAGCATGATCTTCTGTTTTGTTCTTTCGAATTAAATCGCGAAATTCTGATTAAACCAGAATCTGTAAAATGAACTGAACGTTTTCTGGGGAAGAGAAAGTTTCCAGGTTGGATTTTTGTAGATCAAATAGTACTAGCTTAAGATTGATGTTGTTGAGAGGATTGTTTAACGAGTCCAAATAACAAGGACGATTAAATTGCTCATGAATCGATGCTTTATTTTGTTTAGCAGATTTCGAGTCTGGATATAATTGTGTTTGCTATCTCCTCCAAGAATTTGAGAGATATAAAATGTGTAAGCTTTTTGTCATTTTTATGCGTTTATAACTCTGCAGAATGTGAAAATGAATCTTTCATAATTATTCAAAGTTTCTGTTTTAATATCAAGCGATTGTGGTTTATTATGCATTTTGTTGAATTGTTCTTGTTCTGCAGGAGAACTATTTACTCGAACTACATTTATCGGGGGGAAATTTCTGTTGATTGAAAAAGAAACGAAAAGGAAATGGAGAACTGGAGTAGTGGTAATAATAAGCCTTCAATGCAACAACCTGAGACGAAACATGACGATACCAAACCACTTATGAAAGTGAAAACATCCGGTTTATCTCCTTCCTCATCACCTCTTTCGTCTCCTACTTCATCCGAGTCATCACTAGAACTAAGTAACAGTCGAAAGGATCCTCTTGGAGACGCGGATGCTTCTTTATCAGCATCTTCCTCTTCTCCTGATAATGTTCCTAATCAGACACCACAATGGAGTATGATAAGTGCATCTCCGCGTGGTGAAGAACCTCCACAATTTCCTGATTTCTTCCCTCAGACTCCTGAATGGAATGTAGCCAACCCTGCACCGATGAAGTCACCTCCAATGCATACCATGGGTCATCCTCCAGGTTATGATCCTAATCGGATTCCCTCGTCTATATTTTCAAGCAAGCCTAATAGCAGTGGTATGGAATGGAGTACTGCTTCAAATGAATCATTGTTTAGTATTCATATGGGAAACAACAGCTTCTCAAGAGATCAATTCAACATGATGTATCGATCTGGAGAACTTATAAAACCGGAGGAATGGAGTAATTCTCCGTATAATGCACCTGATGTTAAATCCAATGACAAGAAAAACTTGCCTCCTAACCTTCCTCCTCTTGTCGAAATGGCAACAGATAAAGAGGTAAAGAGTGAAACTAAAATGGAGAGTCCTCGTATGCAAGAAAAGATTGTTGAATCTCCCAAAATAGTCCCAGAGGAGAATCATGAAAATAACATCAAAGTAAAGAAGACATCTAATGTCGATGAAGTTCAACATTCTCCCTCAGCGCTCAACAAGTCAGATGAATTTCTACATTCTGCCTCAACGCTCAACAAGTCAGATGGTAAAGCCGTTTCTCAGTTTGAGGCAAGTTATGCTTCCTCGCCCCGCCTCTCCAATGAGAGTGGAAACAGCAGCAGCTCCTTTGCTTTTCCAGTGTAAGATCTCCTTTTACAATGCACTGTGGTTTTCCTTTCTTGATGTTCTGGTTTGCTTTTCCACTTGTAGGATTATACTGGATATGTTGTATGCACAAGTTAATCTCTTTCATGGTCCATGCGTTTACTTGCTTGATGATTCATATATGCACAAGTTAATATCTTTCATGGTCCATGCGTTTACTTGCTTGATGATTCATATATATTTTGGTTCTGTATTGTATTACAAGATATAAGGGTTAGCATTCCTGGTTTTGTGAATAGATATCAAAAAGTGTCGATCATAGAAGCAAAATATAAAATAACACAAGCTAGTAGTTTTAGTATCTATCTTCTTCTTGTTTTTCTTGGGTGAAGTCTCTTCTGCTAGTAGTTTGTTCCATGCATGATATACACTTGGATTGTTTATAATCGCTTTTGGTTCGTTGCAGACTACTAAACGATGCTGGGAAAACTGGCTCACTCAAAGCTCCCTCTGCGAAAATGGAGAGACCTCAACCTCAACCTCAACATCAGCCTCAGCCACAGCCACAACCACAACCACAACCTCAACCCAAGTATGAACCAGATTCACAACCAGAAATGCAGCCACAATCACCGCAACAATCACAGCCATACTCGAAGTCAGAGTCAAAACAACCAGAGTCACTGCCTAAACTGGGAGCGACTAGTTGGTTTTCTTGTTTCTCTTGCTGGCCTCGATGTTGTTAACATAGGCTTCATCCTTGTCCATTGTATGTATGTACACAAGAATTACTAATTCATTTGGTCTTTGATCAAGGACGACTCCTAGAAGTTAGAATACATGTCTTCATCATAAATTGTAAATTTTCTTTTGCCATGTGAAATACATGAGAGGGCATTCGGTTACACGGGTGAATAACATTAATGAAATAGTCCTTAAATAAGTTTAGTACAAATAACTTACAGAAACATCTTAACCCAGTAGTTTATCCAGGATGATACCATCCAACAGACATGATCACCCCCAACAAACTACTAACAAGTATAAAAATGAGACAGAAATAGAGGAAGGGGAGGCAATATATGAAAACAATGCAAGTGCCTGCCAAGTAAAGCTACATGTAATCTTATCTGCAAAAGTACTTTATAGTCATAAGCTCCAAGAAACAAAAAGAATAGGCGAAAGGACGAGGTTATCAAAAATGCCTGTGAAGTAAATCTACATATTCCATTTGACAAAGCTTAAAAAACAAGGTTACTGGATCTGTATTCTAAACCACTATTCTATATTTATATTCTAGCTAGAAGAACAGTGACTACAAAATATTCCTGTCAACCTGCAACCCAAAACCTTTGTGCTTCTGGCCAGTTCTCAACTCACCAGGGTAACCAAAATACATTCTTCATATTCCTGGATGCTCCAAATCCTAGTAATGTGAAAGCAGTAGTAGACTTTTTGATGTAAACAAAATTTCCAGCGAAAAGGAAATTTTAAGATAAAGAAATCGAAGATAGTAGCAACCATGCTGCTGTAATGAAAGATTACGAGATCCATCAGCATAGCTAGGTCGACAGAAGCATGATAACAATCACATCCCTTTAGCTGCCCACTTTATCAGCTGCAAGTGTCTTGAAAAGAGGTCCACAAAAGTAAAAAAGATCTCGCTCCTATGCCGTCATCAAGTAAGCACTGAACATACCATCTTATACAAAATTGAGCTTCTTTTAAAATCTGTAACTCCAAGATATCGAATCCATTTTTGAAAACATGTCATGGCTATGACATGCTAAAATACTGAAAGAGATCTCTCGGCTAGATACGTGTTCTGGTATCCTTATCATTATTAGTTTCTGGAAGAGAAATAGTAATCGGATGCCAATCAGAGCGAGTTTTAATCCAACGCTTCAGAGTGATAATCATATTCAGGATTTGAAGTACTTCACCCAATGTAAGGTCTTTAAGGCATGCATTTCTAAGAATCAAAGCGGCTTCATACCTGGAAGGCAGACAGAACATGAGACTCTGAGAATATCATTAAAAACCATGCAGCACAAATTGTTTACCTGCATTCAGATGCTGCCATTGCTGAACGTCCAACAGTTGAACAAAGAAATTTCTCAATCACATTCCAAGTTGCATTCTGATATTGGTTAGGATTGCCACCAAGTGGATTCTCACATTTCCAAATCTTCTCAGTTCTACCAACATATAGCTCAAAATCAGCTTGTTTTAACTTTACTATCATCTGTTGCTCTAGTGCAGCATTTAACGCTACTGTGACATCAATATGACGATATTTAGGGTTACCATAACGTATACAATAACCAATGTTTTCTTTGGTAGGCACAATCTTCTCGAGCTTCAAACTGTTCAACGAAAGAAGGATGACCCCTATAAAACCTTGAATGAGTTCAGGCAGCTGGAGATCCAAATCTGAATTACCACCGACAGATTTAGAAGCACCCGATGAGGATGGAAGGAAGGAAAACTCAGGACGTACATCACCCTTGTTCATAGAACCACATAAATCACCCTTACCTGCAAGAAAATTACCACCATTAGTTGTCTCAAGAAAACTATATGGCTTAGTAAACTTCAACTTCGGTCACAATACTTCCCAATTTTGTCAATCTAAAATTAGGAGTGTAATACAAGTTTCTGGGTCCATCAGACAAATTATGCATGCCAGGATTAGGATGATGTGCAAATGGTGTAGAAAAATCAGCAGAACCTTCAGGTCGTTGAAGCGGAGGTTGCAAATTCTTCTGGCGAAAGTTCAATTTCACAAAGTTATCTCGAACAAGAGGAGGCTGAGATTGAGTACGCTGAGCTGGCTTGTTTTCTATGAATTTACTGTTATGGTTCTCTGAACTATCAGACTTTGCGAAAAATTTATGTGGTGCAAACTGCACTGGTGCAACAGCTGGTGCGTGTGGGCAATAGCTGCTACTAGTTTCTTTAATTCTAGCTGGCATACTTGACATGCCGGTCATAGTCAGTTGATTCGAGTTCTTTGGTATGTAAATAGCTTTAGTTTTGGTATCAAAAGTGCGTCGAGGATTAGGTAAACTTTGGGTCCCGGAAGCATTAGCATGGGTATTGGCATTGGTATTGGCATTGGCATTGGTATTGGTATTGGTATTTGTATTGGTATTGGCATTGGTATTGGCATTGGCATTGGCATTGGCATTGCTATTGATATTGGTATTGGTATTGGCATTGACATTGGCATTGGAATAAGCAGGTTGGTTCGCTGATATAGGTTCAGAAACTGGAGTCGGTATAGATTCTTGGCGTAATGTGTTAGTACCAAAAGCAAGTTCTTGTGGAGATCCTCCAGCAGCAAGGCTTATCCATTGCCACACATTTGTGGCAGCAGCAGCAAGAGCAGGAGAAGCCTTTAAAGGTTGTGCTAGAAGAATATTATATCTCCTCAACCGTAACTGATGAATGGCATTGGAGAAATCCCTGTCTCCTGAAATGAGCAAATAATTGGCAGGTGCAGGATTGTCCACTGCCCAAAATAGCATATCCACCAAAATTTTCTTATCACTAGCATCCTTAGCCCCTGTTAATCAAACAAATTAAATGCATAAATTTAATTAGTAAAGGATTAAAGTTCTTGAAAGAAAAAAAGTTTCCATTAAGTAAGAGTTATTAATAGATTCATGAATATTATAAATATAAACATATATCTTCCAAGAACATAAAACATAAAAACTAACTGAAGAAAGAATTGTTAAAAGTTGATATTCATTTATTTTGGAGACCAAGAACTTTTATCGGATGAACTGTTTCAAAATTAATTCTAATAATTTGCATTGGGCGTGCAATCACTAAAGAATGATGTCACCAACAATTACCAATCCCAAGCTGTTAGGGCTAGCTATTAAATTTCTTAGAGGAGGGGGAGGGCGGGGTGTAGCAGATGTAAAACCTTTGAAAACCCTCTATACTCAAGAAAATTATTTTGAACAAAGAATAACAAGATTAAAACGTTAAAGGAAATAGAAGAAGGTTTGTTAGTGTACCGGCCGGGACGTGATTGAGACTGATTCCAGTACTAGAAAGGGCTCGTTGAATGTACGAGGGAATACGATTGGTGTCTCCATAGGCGGAAACAGTGACTGGTCCATTATAGTTCATCTTCATCAATGCCGCGTTTATATTCGGAGCAATTGCATGAGCGTCGCATCCCCTGGGCACCTGACAATTCTCTATATCCCACCACACCGATGTTTTTGCCGCCTCGTACTGCGGTTCCGCCGCTTTTCCTCCAGGTAAACCCGCCTTCAATCCGTCTCCGGCCATCGACTACAACTCCCCGAGGGTTCTCTCTCACTCTGCTGCCATTAACCTGATTTTTAACAACAAAAACTTTTCAGTATCACTTGGCACTTGGCACTTGGCACTTGCACAATTTGAACTTTCTCAGACTCCGCGCTTTTTAACTTTGTTGAAAACACTATACAAAAAACAAAGCACTATTAATTTTCTTTCTTATTTCTCTTTGGAATTCTATTAAATCTATTTCCATTTCTCTACGGGATTAGTTTGAATTAACTTGCAATTTGATTATGTTTTCACAATTAATTGTTGAATATTTAGCTTAAAATTTGTTTATTTTTTCAACCAGTTAAATCATTTCAAAATTATGTCACATGCAACGTAAATAATTCAAATGTTGTTAATCCTGTATAAAACGAACGTAGAAATAATGGGTTAGGAAAATAACTGAACGGATAATCAAATTGAAGTAATTGTTAATAGAGAATCTTATTGAGTTGCTCGGAAGACTTAATGAACCGTAAAAATTTACAGAAAAACATGTGTAGAGTCATGTGTAATCAAGTGAATTTCGAGACAAGAAGATGTTATTCAAAGGTAAGCATCCTCCGCCTCTAATCCTGATACTGGTTAGGACTGCCACCAAATTGGATTTTCACAATTCCAAATCCTCTGAGACCTATACCAACATAATAGCTCAAAATCAACTTGTCCTAACTTTAATATCATTTGTTGCTCAAGTGCAATCGTAAACATTGAAATTTTGTGAGACTCTACTAGACGTGTTCAATTCGAATTGAGACTTTAGAAGGTGTGTTCAGTTTCAATTAGAATTTTCGGAGGCTACTCAATCCTAAACCCTAATTTATGCCTATATAAAGAGTACTAAATTCCCTTAAAAATATTCCGCAAATTGATGGAATATTCATATAGAGCAGGAGAAATCTTATATTAAAAGGTTGTGCTAAAAGAATATTATATCTCTTAATCCGTACCTGAAATGAGCAAATAATTGCCAGGTGCAGGATTGTCCGCTGCACAAAATAGCATATCCACCAAAATTATCTTTATCACTAGCATCCTTAACCCCTGTTCATCAAACAGATCGGATGACTTCTTCTCCATCTTAAGTTCCTGTCAGAGGCTAAGTGCAGAAAGGAAAACTTTTGGCACTGCTTGAAATAAAACCTATCTTTACTAGAATTTCTTAATCTTTTTTGCATGCAAGATAAGATTCCATGCTGAACCGAGAGATTCATAATTAAGCAATCATGCAAGCTCAAATTATGTTAAAACGAATAACTGTTGATTAGCTTATTCTCGAGCTCCTGTCTTATACCGTCTTCCTTTTATTAGGTAACTCTTTTCTAGATAAGCTATAATGATTTTCATATTTGGAAACTGGGGCTTCCAAAGGAATAAAAGAAGCATGGATCATCAAATGCAGATGTTCCTTTTGGGGAGAACTGAAAAAAATAAAAGGAGGAGGAAGTGATGAATAAAGAATTAAGAACAAAAAAATGAAAATGCAAATCTGAAATCGAAACTTGAAAGTCATTAGATCAGACCTTAGCTATTCGATCAGAAACACTATCCACAGGAAGTTGAACAAGTCGAACATCCTTGATCTTCAGGTAGTTATACATCACAACACCACATAATGCTACACAAAAACAGGAATATTTTAGTAAGATGTTTGCTGGCATAAAGCTCCCATAAATAAGAGGAAATATTAAGCTTACCAATGGCATAACCTACACTATTAAGAGTGCTTATTGTCGACTCTGGGACAATTAGAGTTGAAAAGGCAATAAGTATCCAAACTTTCAATACACCGGCAACTTAAATGGTTACAGCACCGGTTCTGCCACTCACTAAGAAAATTGAGAAATTCAGAACAAGAGCACAAAGTGCATTTGAAAAAAATTTCCAGAAGTTGAATTGAATTTGTGAGACTTCCATCCTAGGCTTCTCCAGAAGATACCACGGGAAAAATAGAAAGATAAAGCTGCACGTTGAAATATGTGATCATAAGTAACCCCAAGAAACAGAACGAAGGCACTTGCAAGAAACAGTATGGAGGCACTTGCATGAGACTCCATTAATAATGTGGGATTGTAATTGGTAATTATAACCAAACACTGTACTTCTTGTGATAGTAATTAAAATATAACCAAACATGGTACATGAATAATTCACTTATTAACGTTCAAATCCGTTATGAAACAATTTGTTTCTTTTTAAATCTTTTATCTCGGACTGAAGATCCAACTTTAAAAAACACAAAAACACATAGAACTCAATAATTTTGCGTCTAATCCAATACTTTTCACCTTTCAGCTATTATTTCATGGTATGACACATTTCAGCCTGGGACAATTCACATAGATATATATCTGACAGTTACTTTAACATTAGTTGGTACACGTACTAACAATAATGTGAGCAAATTAAATGAGAAGTCCATGGAGAGTTGATCATGTTCTGGCCAAAAGACGAATTTATATATTGTTTTTTTGATGTAGCAGGGATGGATACAATTTCCCTTATACATTCTTGAAGATCGTAAATCAAATGTATATACAAAACATACATAAGAAGTCTACAAAAGTAAAAAAAATCTCGCTCCTATATATGCCGTCATCAAGTTGGCACAGAATGTACTGTCTTATATGAAATTGAGCTTCTTTTAAAAGCCGTAACTCCAAGATATCTGATCCATCTAAAATACTGAAAGAGATCTCTCAACTAGGTACCTGTTCTGGTATCCTTATCATTATTAGTTTCTGGAAGAGTGATAGTAATTGGTTGCCACTCAAAGTGAGTTTTGATCCAACCGTTCAGAGTGATAAAGTGAGTTTTGATCCAACCCTTCAAGTTGTTGAAGTGGGGATTGCAAATTGTCCTGGCAAGAGTTCAGTTTCACAAAGTTATCTGGAACAAGAAGAGGTTGGGATTGAGTATGCTGAGCAGGCTTATTTTCTATGAATTTACTGTTGTGGTTCTCTGAACTATCAGATTTTGTGAAAAAGAGATGTGGTACAAACTGCACTGGTGCAACAGCTGGTGCGCGTGGGCAATAGCTGCTACTAGTTTCTTCAACTATAGCTGGCGTACTTGACATGCCGGTCATAATCAGTTGATTCGAGTTCTTAGGTACATAAATAGTTTTGGTTTTTGTATCAAAATAGCATCCAGGATTAGATAAACTTTGGGCCCTGGAAGCATTAGCATTGGTATTGGTATTGGCATTGGAAAAAGCAGGTTGGTTCGCTGATATAGGTTTAGAAATTGGAGTCGGTATATAATTTTGACGTAATGTGTTGGTACTAAAAGCAAATTCTGGTGGAGATCTTCCAGCAGCAAGGCTTTTCCATTGCCACACATTTGTGGCAGCAACAGCAAGAGCAGGAGAAGCATAAACAGGTTGTGCTAGAAGAATATTATATTTCCTCTTCCGCAACTGATGAATGGCATTGGAGAAATCCCCATCTCCTGAAATGAGCAAATAATTTGCAGGTGCAGGATTATCCACTGCCCAAAATAGCATATCCACCAAAATTCTCTAATCACTAGCATCCTTAGTCACTGTAATTCATCAAACGAAATTAAATGAATGAATTTGCACTTGGCCTGCAAACACTAAAGAATGATGTAACCAACAACTACCAATACCAAGCTGTTAGGGCTAGCTATATAAATAATAAATACCACTCGATTTAAACTAATCTCAATTTAAAAGACTGATTGTTACTATACCGGCCGGGACGTGATTGAGATTGATGCCAGTAGTAGAGAGGGCTTCTTGAATGGACGAAGGAATGCCATTGGTGTCACCATAGACGGAAATGGTGACTGGTCCATGATAGTTCATCTTCTTCAATGCCGTGTTTATATTCTGAGCGATTGCATGGGCGTCGCATCCCCTGGGCACCTGACAATTTTCTATATCCCACCACACCGACGTTTTTGCTGCCGCGTACAGCGTTTCCGCCGCTGTTCCGCAGGGAAAACCCGGCTTCAATCTGTCTCCGGCCATCGCACCTGGGACTTGCAGAGGCTGAATTTGAACTGCTCCCGCTATCACTCTTTTGACCTGCGCGCTTTCCATCTTACCGGGAAAAAACGAGAGGAAAATTTTAATTTTACTAGCTAAGTTGATTCGTAATGTCAGACATTTAAATACACTTTCACTATTTCTCTTTTGGTAAATCTATTGAATGATTTCAATCAAATTCCTTTTTTTCCCATTTCTATTTCGAAAATATTTTCCATTTCTCTTTCGGAAATATACTACTCTATATCAATTTCCTTTTTTTTTTTCCAATACCGTTTGAGAAATCTATTAAATCAATTTCCTTTTTGGACTAGTTTGAATTGACTTGCAATTAGATATGTTTCCATAAATAACTATGGAATGTTTATTTTAAAATTAATTTATTTTGTTAACCAGTTAAATTATATAATAATCAGGTCACATGCAAAGTTTGGGACTGTTAACCCTTAATAAGGCAAATGTAGAAATAATGGTATTAGGGAAATAATTGAATAGATGATCAAATTGAGAATACATTTTTTTATTGAGTTGCTCGAAACACTTGATGAACGGTGAAAACTAACAGAAAATATGTGTAGAGTCATAGGTAATCAGGTGAATTTTGAGATAAAAAGAAGTTATTCAGATGGTAAACATTCTCCACTTTCAACCATAAGTTTATAAATTTGAGTAATCAAGAAAACAAAAAGAATGGGAGCTTCTAAAAAGGATTAAAAATAAATATTTAAAAAAATCAGGTGAATTCTGATATTTACATTAGTGGGCAGGTGGAGGAATTTATAAAATAAGATGTTGATAACTATTTTCGTAATTGTCATTTGTATCAATCGTTATATTGGAAAAACCGCACACATTTAATGAGATTCAATGAAACTCTGAGTATCTTAAATCTAGCTGTTGTTTGAGTTATCTTTTACCTAAATGTGTGTATATACACATATACAACACATCATTCAATACACAAAATATAGAAATGAGATAATTTCTCTTCCACTTCTAAGGCCGTCTTAATCACTAGACTACTAAAGTCATCGCTTGGGGCCTCATATTTTTAGGGGCTCCTTTTTTTTAAAAAAACTTATAAATATTATTAAAAAAATTAATATGTATTTTTAAATTTTAAAAAAAATGTGTAAGAAGTAAAAAAGAAATGTTATTAGTTTTCCCACCTTTCTAAGGGAATAGAACATTTTTTAGGAACAATTTCCTTATGTGGGAAATTGTGCTTCCTTATTTATATCTAAGAATTTGACTCTATACTACACCATCTGTCCCAATTTATGTGACATTTTTCATTTTTCGAGAGTCAAACAGTTTAAATTTGACCGGAAATTTGCACATGAAATCTTCAATTTTTTTGAAATGAAATTTATATATTTGTAAACTACGTAAAAAGTACTATAAGTCACAATAATTGATAATTCAAAATATTTAAAAGATCTATGAAAAATTTATGGTCAAAGATAGACTTGTTTGAATCTCGAAATCCGAAAAGTGCCACATAAAATGGGATGGAAAGAGTATTATTTACCTTATATTCATCTTTTTTATTATTTTTATTCTAAATATTGAACTCTCTCCTACAAAATCTTTTGATTTACTGTTGCTTACAAGTTACAAAAGAATAAAATTTTCTTTTGAGTGTCTTTTTCAAAATCTCAAGAAGTGCAACAAACTATCATTATATTGAAGGAACGCAACACTACTTTGATATTGTTTATCAACTTATCGAATCCGTGCCAGGTTTTGTTATTCTAACTTTATTTTATAATTTTTTCTTGTTAACTTATTATTGTTGATATTCTTAGTTCATAAGTATATATATTCTTGTTTTCTTTAACACATAATAGTTATTCTGATATTGATGGTTTAAATTTATTTTTGAATCAAAAGTGTCAAGAGAAATAATATAAGTAGAAGATAATGATCTAATGGAAATACTCAATCAAATAAAAAGACTTGGTTCTTTTTCCTAATGCATATATTGCTTATAAAATAATGTTACAATTCTTGTAACCGTTGCTTCAGTTGAAAGAAGTTTTTCAAAACTAAAATTGATAAAATCTTATCTAAGATCAACAATGTCTCAAGAGAGAATGAATGAATTAGTTATATTATCAGTTGAAAAGAAATTACTACAACAAATCGATTATAAAACAGTAATTAATGACTTCACATCTAAAAAAGCTAGAAAAGTAGATTTTAAATAAAAGTATATAAGATGATTTTCTTTTTAAAATAATAATATTAGCGCCCCTTTTTAAGGCTGCTTTAACCCTAATCTTGTTGAGTCGGCCCTGCTCTCTGTATTATTGCTTTCTTCTTCTCCCTACTCTTAGAGTTCATCGAGAACTCACATTTTCTTTTTCTAACTCACTTAATCTTCTAAAACTACACAATTCTCACCCAATGTTGGGCTCCAAATTAAAATTGTTCACGCACCAGATGTTCAATTCTGGGCCTAAGGTGGGGCGTTGAAGAATGAAAGAAAGTCTCACATTGATGGTTAATGAGATGAATGGTCTCTTTATAAGTCTTGAGTAATCTGAACTATCGCGAAAAATTTTAGGGTGTCAATTAGGCCCAAGACCTAATTTCACATCTGAACTATCGCGAAAAATTGATGTGGTGCAAAGTGAGTTGGTGCAACAGCTGGTGGTGTGTGTGGGCAATAGCTGCTACTTGTTTCTTCAATTCTACTGTTGTGCTTCTGTGAACTATCAGACTTCGTGAAAAAGAGATGTGGTACAAACTGCAGTGGTGCAACAGCTGGTGCGCGTGGGCAATAGCTGCTACTTGTTTCTTCAACTATAGCTGGCGTACTTGACATGCTGGTCATAGTAAGTTGATTCGAGTTCTTAGGCACGTAAATAACTTTAGTTTTTGTATCAAAATAGCGTCCAGGATTATATAAATTTTGGACCCCAGAGGCATTAGCATTGGCATTGGAATAAGCAGGTTGGTTTGCTGCAGGTATAGGTTCAAAAATTGGAGTCCGTATAAATTCTCAACGTAATGTGTTAGTACGAAAAGCAAGTGCTCATGGATAACCCCCAGCAGCAAGGCTTATCCATTGCCACACATTTGTGGCAGCAGCAGCAAGAGCAGGAGAAATCTTATATTAAAAGGTTGTGCTAGATGAATGGCATTGGAGAAATCCCTGTCTCCTGAAATGAGCAAATAATTGGCAGGTGCAGGATTGTCCACTGCCCAAAATAGCATATACACCAAAATTTTCTTATCACTAGCATCCTTAACCTCTGTAATTCATCAAACAAAATTAAATGAATAAATTTCTAAGAAGAGAGTAGGGTGTATGCAGACCTTAACCTGTTTATAACCATGTAAAACCTTTGAAGGGTGGAGAGACTATTTTCGATAGACCTCTGGTAAAGAAAATCATTTTCAACAAAAGTCTTAAAAGAAAAGCAAGATGAAAACATTAAACTTATAAAGGATCTTTCTCATGCGCGCAGCAAATGAAGCAAAAATAGAAGAAGGTTTGTTTCTGTACAGGCCGGGACGTGATTGAGAGCGATTCCAGTATTAGAGAGGGCTCGTTGAATGAAGGAGGGAATGCCATTGCTGTCTCCATAGGCGGAAATGGTGACTGGTCCATGATAGTTCATATTCATTAATGCCAGTGTTTATATTCTGAGCGTCGCATCCCCTGGGTACCTGACAATTTTCTATATCCCACCACACCGACGTTTTTGTTGCCGAGTACTGCGGTCCCGCCACTGCTCCGCCCGGAAAAACCAGGCTTCAATCCGTCTCCGGCCATCGCACTTGGCACTTGCTCAGGCTGATTTTGAACTTCTCCCACTATCACTTTTTTGTACTGCGCATTTTCCATCTTTTTGAAAAAAAGGATTACAGAGCAAGGTTATAAGTCAAAAATGATGATCTTAGTAGCTCAATTGATTCGGTTATATCTACTTTTATATTGTTTGCAAACGATTTAAATCTTCTTCCCTATTTTTTCTTTGAGAAATCCATTAAATTAATTTCCTTTTTTTTCCTATTTCTCTTTGGGAAATATATTAAATCAATCTTCTTTTTTCCCCATGGATATCTCTTAAATCGATTTCCTTTTTTATCCATTTCTGTTTGAGAAATCTATTAAATCAATTTCCTTTTGGGGATTAATTTGAATTGACTTGCAATTAGATTCAATTTCCTTTTGGGGATTAGTTTGAATTGACTTGCAATTAGATATGTTACCATAAATAACTGTTGAATGTTTAGCTAAAAATTCATTTATTTTGTTAACGAGATAAAGTATTTAATAATCAAGTCACATGCAACGTAACTAATTCAAATATTATTAACCCTTGATAAGGCAAATATAGAAATAGTGGTGTTTTGAAAACAATTGAACAGATAATCAATTTGACCCAAGTGAAAATAGAAAATCTCGTTTAGTTCTCAAAACACTTGATAAACAGTGAAAACTAACAAAAAAATATGTGTAGAGTAGTATGTAATCAGGTGAATTTCGAGACAAAAAAGAGTTATTCAGATGGTAAGCATTCTCCACCTCCAAACATGAGGTTATGGATTTGAGTAACCAAGAGGTAAAAAATTATGGGAGCTTTTAGAAAAAAAATCAACTGAATTATGATATTTACAATAGTGTGCAAGAGAAGAAATTTATATGTTTAGATGTTGATAACTATTTTCACAATTCTCACCCATTTTGATTGTTACATGGGTAAGATCGTGCACATTTAATAGGATTCGATGAAACTCTGAATATCTCCAAAACCTAGTCGTTGTTTGAGTTTTATCGTTTACCTAAGCGGATGGATCATTCCGAAACCCTACTATCTGTCATCCGGTGCAAATAAGATAGATTCGGAATTAAGTTAATTCTCTGATGGTCGAACAAGTCTTTGGATAGGATGTCCTTAACTAACTCATGAATAGATTGTAATTTTTTCTATGCTTGCCACGTGTTTGATTTTATAGTACTCATTTTCGTTATATTTTTGCCAATACATTGGATATATATATATATGAATCATCTATTTGACTTTAGTGTGTGGCGTTTTGGATCATCAAATGTATGAAATAATAGTCCGACAATATGAATCTTACTTAAAAACGGATTGTTTTTTTAGTAGCTTTCTTGTTGCTATATTTGTTGGTCACGTTAAAAATCACGTTAGAGCTATGTAATATTAACAGTCGTAGCCACTAAGAAAATTTAAAAAAATGTTACGCAAGCTGATTGTCGCTTTTCATTTCAATATCTACCATCGACTTTCTTCGGGGTATCCAACAGAGGATAACTGGTACAACAATAAATAGAATAGATGAATGGCAAAGGTAAAATTACACATTATATGTTAACCCAGATTAGCAATTACTTAAAGTCTATCAGCTAACAAAGAAAAGAATTGGATCCATGAATCAGTTAAGATATCAGAAAACCGTTAAAAAAAAAAGTGAAGTACTGTCAATTTCTACACCAGTCCCAGAAAGTTGCCTCAGCTAAAATCTATGATCAAGATTTTCTTTGCCAAGGCATAATAAAAGTTAACTCAACTATGGATGCCGTGCATAAGCATACAAACTACCTTAGTGGGGTTGATAGTATCATGTGATGTTAAAAAATCAATATTTCATTGAATATGACGAGCCTAAAACAATATTACAATAAATAACTAGTAGCAATGTTAATAGGTAGTACTCTGCAAAGAAATGCAATTCTTACCAAAATGGTGGAGGGTGTATGAACAAGACCCCGCTCTCATCAATCTGCTTGATACTGTGATTCTAACAAATGAACCCAAAATGACATTTATAGAATTAACGGTTCTCATGGCTGCTAAGTGGGCTTCGCCCAAGATGAGAGACCCTACTTGAAGGAATAAAGGGTGCTTCCTCATCCACAATTGAATCCGGAGACCCATTCCTTGAACCTTTTCCTCCACTGTTCTTAACAATATCGTCTGGTACATACAGATCGGATGACTTCTTCTCCATTTTAAGTTCCTGTCAGAGGCAAATTGCATAAAGGAAATTTTTTTGGCACTGCTTGCAATAAAATCCATCTTTACTGGAAATTTTGTTTGCATGCAAGCTAAAGATTCCATGATGAGCAGAGACATATATAATTAAGCAACCATGCAAGCTCAAATTATGTTAAAAATAATAACTGTTGATTATATGTTTAGCTTATTCTCTAGCTCCTGTCTTATTTCTTCTTCTCTTTATTAGGTAGCTCTTTTCTAGACACGTTAGAATGATTTTCAAACTGGAAACTGGGCCTCCCAAAAGAACAAAAGAAGTATGGATCATCATATGCTGATGTTCCTTTTGGGGAAAATTGATAACAAGAAGGAAGTGATGAATAAAGAATAAGAACAAGAAACTCGAAAAAAAATAATGCAAATTTTGAAATCGAAACTTGAAAGTCATTAGATCAGACCTTAGCTATTCGATCAGAAACACTATCTACAGGAAGTTGAACAGCTCGAACATCCTTGATCTTCAAGTAGTTATACATCACAACACCACATAATGCTATACAAAAACAGAAATATTTTAGTAAGATGTTTGATGGCACAAAGCTCCCATAAATAAGAAGAAACATTAAGCTTACCAATGGCATAGCCTGTAATATTAAGTGTGGTTATTGTCGACTCTGGAAAAATTAATGTTGAAAGGGCAATAAGTATCCAATCTTTCAAGACACCGGCAACTCGGATGGTTACAGCACCGGTTCTACCAATCACTAAGAAAATTGAGAAATTCAGAGCAAGAGCACAAAGTGCATTTGAAAAGAAAATCCAGAAGTTGAATTGAATTTGTGAGACTTCCATCTCAGGCTTCTCCAGAAGATACCATGGGACAAAGAGAAAGACAAAGCTGCACGTTGAAACATGTGATCATAAGCAACCCCAAGAAATAGTACGGAGGCACTTGCATGAGACTCTAAAACCAAATAAAAACAGACATTTAGAATACAGAGATAATTCTCATACTTGCTTATTATCAGATTCAGGTGACATATAGCAGCAATTGCCTCTTTACAGAAAATCTCTCGCCAAGTGAGATAAACAAAACTAAAGAGAGGAGCACATACATAGCAGAGTATGTGTCTATCTATGTGTGCAGAGAACAAATTTTCCATAAAAGAACTAGCAACCAAATTACTAATCCCCCTAGCATCATTTCTACCTCTTTTGACTTCATCAGACCAGCCAGGACACAGTAATAACTAATAAGTCATGCCAGATGCAGGACACAGCTAAACACATGACTACATGCTAATGGAAATATAAGTATGGCCACTTGTTCTCAAAAAAGTATAATTATATATGTCAGAATTCCACAAGAAAGAAATGTGTGGTTACGCTCTTCCAGCTTGAGCTATAACATTTAGAAGGACATACTCTCAAGCAGTTTGAAACTAACGATAAATTTAATAAAAATGCGATACAGAAGTGCCTCTTTCAAATTTTCAAAAGTTTCCAATTGTATGTGTTCTCGATTTACTTTTCTCCCAAGTGAGAATGAGCAAGGTGGGAGGTTTGGAATCATTATAAACCGAGATCTAACTGGAATCTCTTTTTTTTCTTTTTTAAAGAAGTAAGATCTAACTGGAATCATATAGACCTCAACATAGGATAATCTATTCAACTGCACCACATGAGAGCAAATAACTCAACTCAATGAGATAGGATCATCTATTACATACCTGCATGGAGCTATGTAATATAGGCTGGTGATAGGATTGAGAGTTAGTCCCTTCTTCTGAAGCAGAACTTGAGTTAAGACCAGCCTAAGCGCCTCAGCAAATATTCCAGTGACCTGATAAACTGTACCAACTATGTTGAAGTGAATTTCTCCATAAGATGAAACTACAACACCGACGCTGACCAACAGCATGTTCAGGAATAAATCGCATCTTAACTTGTCAGTTCCACAAATAACAGCCATGACAAAGGTGGCAACTGGCACTGTATTTTCAACACAAAGCTCCAATCAGTACATTTGCAAACAAAGGATACAGACATAGAAAAGTGTTACCCAGGCATACTTAGAGCTTTAAGCATCTGGATAAAGGCTACAGAAATGAACAGATAAGCTGTGTTTCCAAACCTGCAATAAAACAAACATAAGCTAACTATACCAATGTTCAAAAAAAAAAAAAAAAAACATAAACTTTTTTAAGAAACATAATTATTAGAACCTCATATTCATGTGAGTAATGAAACATATAGCAACTGAAGCAAATGGGAAAACACTCCCCAAAGAAGATATTTTTTTGATAAACAAGGAGACCAAGTACGTGGAAAACATCAATTGCCCAGCCAAACCAACAATATACCCTACCAAACCAAAGAATGTTAATTATGCACGAAAGTGTTCCACATTTTCTTATCACCCCAATTCTCATAGTTTTACTATAATTCTCTCTACTTCCCCAGAGAAGTGGAAAGTGTCAAGGAGGAGAAAGGAAATTTAACCAGCCAAATTCTTCCTCTGTCATAGCAAAACAACTACTTCTACGAGACAATTAGTCAACAGAGGAAAAGCATTTGGCAATATTCTTGAAACCAATCAATAAAACCACTGTAACAGATGACATACAAGGTTATATAAATGCTTAATTTGGCTCAAAACTAGTTCATTGACCTCAAATGTCCAGATTGCTTGGAAATTTTAAACACAAATCATCAGATAACCAAAAAAGGTTAAGTGTTCTGCATCATTAGAAACAGTAACAGTAGAATACATTCTTTTCTTCTTCTTCATCCGCTTTCTATTAGTGAGTTCCAAAAGGCTGACTTGGTCAGTTGGACAGATGTACGATGAGAAAAATTTATGCCAATCTAACAGATCTTTCTTTTAACATAAGAGCAGATAACAATAATATCACGTAAAAATACTTGTTTAGGTTAGATTTAGATTCAACGGTATAAATGGTTTCGTTGTTAGTGCATGATCAGTAGGCATTAGATCTTCATAATCGGTTAAAGGTCAATTCTCAATGATTACAAACATGCATTCATAACTAATTCATTTTTATCACAAGTTTCATGCCAACCCATCATTGAACCATTTACTAATTATGAGGTCACATAATACCTTAGAAAATGCAATTGAACATTCTAACCAAAGGCAAGCAAGCCTTTCAGTTCCTCAAAGTAGAATCTTACCAAAGACTTGATGCAAAGAAAGCACTAATGGGAATCACACACGTCGCATATCTGCAGATTCAGCAATAAATAGTAAAATAAGATAACATACATCATTACATCTGAAGGCAATGTGGATGCAAAGGACCAAATGCTTACATTTCAAACGTCATTTTGACAGGAGATACAACCTGCAGAAAATTAACATGGATGGAAGGAAATCAGTTGATCCCTAGTGTTATACATTAAATGGAATGAAAAATTGTGCACTATATAAATTAGTTTCCCCTCCAGTAGATGAAAAGTGAGCCGTGATCAAAATTCAGAAGCTAAAGACAGCCAAATGCCAAATTAGATATCTAAACATGAACAAATATACAAATCAATTCATCTGCTGAGAACTCTCCACATGGCCCAACTGGGTGTCTAAAATGAGGAATTCTACAAGTGGTTCTTCAGAATAACCGCAGATATTTTAGAGTTACCCGGTACCTCTATTGGTGGGAGATAGCAGGTACCTCATGGAATTAGTCGAGGAGCACGTAAGCTGGCCCGGACGCCACAATTATCCAAAAAAAAAAAAACACTGCAGAAACCTCTCCTCAGGCCTCAAGGTGTTAAAGAATACGATAAATCATTAACTAGAAACTGCTCCGCTCAGAAGCAAGCCCAGAGACAAAGATCACATCAAAAGCACAAAAGTAACAAAGGTTGAAAATTAACATGCGATGCGATGAGTCGCTTCAAAATCCGCAACACTAATAAAATGAAAATGATGCATAACGATCCAAATAAGAAAACACTTCTACAACAAGGTCAACAACAATTAATAGATAAGCAAGAAGTTGTCATCGAGGAGCAGAAAGTGAAATGCTGCAAGAAAAAAATAACACTGTAATTACCAATAACAATACAATACCTTGAAGACACGGATAAGAAGGAAAGCTACTAAGCCCGAGAAGCCCATATGAATCATGGTAAGTGTTATTGGTAATGGGAAATTGAAATATTTTGGTGAGAGTACCCACTGCCAAAAAAAAAAAAAAAACAGAACAAGAATCATTAGCTCTTATAAATGGCACTGACAAGATTAAGAATGAAACTGGAATGATACAGAAAATAAATTGAGCAGCAGTATTGTCTTTTTTCCTAAAACAACAATACATAAGTGCAGAAAGAAAGAAAAACACCATACAACAAAAGAACAATAAACGAGTGCTTTCAATCTTAACATTGATGTTAACGGATGAGGTTTCAACAGTTCTGAAAGTTTGAGATGCAACAAGTATCTTTAAATAAAGGGGACTATCTTTTAATTTGGGGAAAATGCTATAATACTAAAGGTTAGAGGGAAACAACAACAACATACCCAATGAAATCCCACAAGTGGAAAGGTTAGAGGGAAACCTATCCTCTATATTTTTTAAGTGAACAACAACTACTGCTTTAGTATTATATTTTTTAAGTTAAAACCTCTATTCTAATATGCCGAGCATGACTCCCCATTTAATACCTTCAATAACCATGATTTTAGAACAATGTCTATCTTTCAATGACCCATAGACCAAACATGTATGGTATATTTAATCATCAGCCAATGTCATTGGTTTTCAAATCAAAAGCCACAATTGGATTATTACTCACAGTGTGGTCGGTTCCCCACCAAGATATTCTCTTCCATTCATGTTGTTTGGTGTCATTGGATGGAACATAAGAAGCTATTTTCTAATTTTTATTCAATCTAGACTGATTGAACAAGCTGATTATGGATAGCAAATGGCTTGATAAAAAATTCCCCTACTCTTCTTCCTGACTTCCTCAACCAAGAAGCTAACAACATGCGGACTTAAATTAATTGCTCCTTCGGAGCCAGAGGAAGTAAATCAGAACAGCTTGTCATTTTTTTTATAGATGTGATAACAGCTTGTCACTTTTGGTTGTCCACCACATACATTGCCTGTACCACAATGTTAATCTTAATTGTCCCTTTTAAGTTCTGAACATGTTCTATTGAGTTGAAAATGTAGAATATAAGAATAACCTAACCAACAAACAATGATCATACCAAAAAAAAAATTGAAGCCAAAGAAACTAACAGAACATTATAGAAAAAAATATACCTTGTTGTACAAAATAACTCCCGAGGATAGCATTATATAGACAAGGAGATATATATACGTCAACACAAGTTGTTTGCTGACCATCATCTTTTCTTCTCTCCACTTTGTGCTTTGCTGGCAGGTTTCCAACCTAGCTAAAAATCTAAGAGATACCCTCCAATCCAAAAATTGAGTAACAAAAGTCCGCAATATGTTTACTGATAAGAGGTACACCTTCAGTTCAACTGATGTTTATTCATTAAAAGATGATGTATGATGAGCCAAGTCTGTTTCTGAATATGCTGTTGTCATAACAGGGATTGATAGAATCTGGAAATATATGATAAAAGTGAGGAACATTTTCTTTAAAAAAATCATTATAAGAACTATTCATTATTGACAAAACAATTAGAACAATCTCATCAGATAAAGCAGGAATAACACTTCCACCAGAAACGAAGAAACTCATTTCATGATGAAGAGCAAACATGTATGACATGGGGAAAAACACAATTACTACAAAAGCAACCATTATATACGGTTTTTTGTGTGTTTCCATATTCAGTCAATGGTTAGATATAAAAAAATAGAAGATCAGATGCAAAATACATAATGTCATCTGGTCAGTCCATGAAATGCAAAATAAACAAAATCATCCTGCAAAGTCTGGTTACCTCAAGAACATGCAGAGACAAGCTAATGGCATAGAGGCTAGCCAGGGTTTAAGTAGCGTCGAGTCTGTTAGTATGCAGAAAGTAATTAGCAGCTTGAGTAATATAATTACACACATAATACTATTTTTTATAGCTTCAATGAAGATGGTTGCAGTAACTTTTGAGCATGAAATGTAGAAATTTACAGAAAAAAATCGATAGCAACCTCAGCTTGAACTTGAAACTCTTTTCCCACTCTTTGTAAGTGAAACTTAGAAGCTAGTAATTTATTTCAAACAACTAATGATAGTCAACAGCACAGCGAGCCGAAATTAGCAGTCTCAAATTATCAACCATCAGCATTTTCCCGATGCTGAATAGTGATTACAATCCAAGGTAAGCATATAAGTAAATTCTCAAAAAAAAAAAAAACTACAAAGTACTGTACGGAACTAAAACAGAGCATATGAACAAATAAAGAAACAAGTACAAATACAAATAACAATAATGCAGGCATCTGCAGCACGTAAAGATTTAACTAAAAAAAAAAGAAGAGAAATCATAAATTAAGTGAGAACTAAAGAGGTAAAAGTGAATCAGGTTGAATGCGAGGGAGTCAAGTGAACGAAAATGAAGAAACAGAAGTGAAACTCCTTACGAATAGAACAAGCTCCGAGAGGCGAATGAGAAGAGAGACAGATCTGAGGCAAGCGAGTTTGAGAGACGGCGAGATGCGATCAATGCTCGCCCGCTCGATCTGGAATGATTGATTGAATCCTTTGCCCTAATAATGCAATTGAAATGGAGTAAGTTTTTTTAGCGACCCTAAAAGTAGTTGTTGAGGAAGATCAAGCAAAGGTTTAGCAAGAAGCCGAAGAAGAAGGTGAAGATGGAGAGTTTGTCCCCAATGTAGAGGTGTGGTGTGGTCAAAGACAATGCGTTTTCTTTTCCCACTCGCTCGCCTATCAAAATTTATTTGCTACTTCTTTCCTTTTAATTTGTTCGTTAAACTTTCTTTGTTTAGTTCGTTTTTGTTTTTTTTGTTTTATTTTTAAAAGTGTTTGAATATACTTACTTCACAATAGTTGTATTATTTTGGATGTTCATCCATCAATGAATAATTTTATATTTTGTTCTTAATTTACTCTTATTATTAATTATAGTTATTTATCTATTACATTTTTCAAGATATTGTATTTATTATATTCAAAGGGTGATATAGTAAAACTACTTTTCGATTTATAATTTCTTAAAAAGTGTACGATATCAATAGTGGACAAGTATTGTTGAACAGAGAGGGAGTGGTACTTGATTTGTTACTCCTACTCTACACCATCTTGTGATAATATTTTTAGGGTCGTTTGCTAGTTGGTGAAAAAACAATTTATTTTTATATTAATTTTCAAATAAGTTATACTATGTTTAGCAACTAGTTTGAAATTAAGTTATTTATGTACAATGTAATTTAGAAATTATATAGTTAATACATGTTTAATTTATGATGTGTCATCTTATACAAAGCAGAAGATGAAACAATCAATATCCGCAAATTAACACATTTATAATTTTAATCAGCTACCAAACATGCCCGTTCACAGCATTGCGTGATCAATTAGGATGCCTTATAAATAATTAATTTTACTAGCTAAGAATATTCAATTTCTATGTTATTTGGTTTTAATTTTTTTCATTTCAACGTTAGATAAAAGAAACACGATATTAGCGTGGCTATATCTGTAGTGGATGTGAATCATTTGCATTTGTTACAATTTGCACAATTTTAAGAGATTTCTTTTCAAGAGGTCCCTCTTTTAACATATTGCATTATTATAATTGTATTACAAATTCATATAATTTAAATTTTAAATCTATATCTAGCCAAATAATGTGCAGTTATGCACTTCCACATCTCAATGACGTTCTTCTAGTGGATAAGTTAATCCTCGAAGAAATTAACATTCACTTTCATATAAAATTGTCTTAATCGTAATTATTCTATTAAACTTGCACTTTATTTTGTTAGTATTTTCCTGTGCCAAAACACGTACTGCCAGAGGCGGAGCCACCTTATACCGACGGATTCATCCGAACCCTCTTCGGCGAAAAATTATATTATTTAGACATATATAGTAGATGTCGAACCACCTTCAGCTCTTTTGTGTGTCTTATTTCTACAGATTTTAAATTTCCTTGTTGAAAATCCTGGCTCCGTCAGTGCGCGTACTAGAGCTCTATTATTCCAGTAATTACATCTCCATTTATTGTGTCATGTTCTTCTGTCACACTAGATATTTGAATTTGTCTACATTTAGACGTCATATGTAGTCAACTTTATTAGGTAAAATTGTCAGAAATTAGTAAATTACCACTATATATTAGCTAACAAAGAGTACATTTATTTGTTACAACTTTTGTCCCTGTCGGAAAGTAAAAGGTAGCTCTAATGTCAATTCAATTTAATAGTTTCCAAGATTTGCAGATCACAAACACAAAATTTCTGCCATTAGATTTAGATGAGATAGGTATAAAGACACAATATTGTTGTAAACATAAAGCCCACAAGTCATATCCTATCAAAAGTAATCGTCACGTGCAAACGGTTAAGCATATATATATATCTACTTTTGTTAATTTTATTAAATTCTTCACATTACGTGAATCTTTTCTACAAATAGATTAAGATTTACATGACTTATTTCTTTTGTTTAATCTAATATTATTTGTTTCCTTTCGACTAAGTACGAGTCTTAACATCAAAGTATCAGACAGTTTTTCAACTATTTCCGGAATGTTCGGATTTTATTTTTTTTGTTTAATCTAACTCTTATCGTGACAATTAGCTAGACTTAGGCTAAGGATACACTATGGAATTAATTATTTCATCATATATATGGGATAACGTATATCATTAAGGTATAAATGGTGAGATAAATAATCAAAAGATTATCTAATACCTTCAACCAACACACAAAATAAAATAATCATGTATTTTATCCTGAAATTATACCTCATACCGAACGACTCCTAAGAGTAAGACAATAAAGGGTCCTTTGATTACTCGTTAGAGTTATACATATATTAGTGATACATGAACTAATTATGCACGGTATAGTTGTTTCATATTTCACTAGCTCAAACATGAACTCCATATATCAATTATGTGGGATTGTAATTGGTAATTATAATCAAACATTGTAATGTGTGGATTTTAATACATGAACAATTTACTTTTTCACCAACAATCAAACGTTCCTGATTCCTCAAGTCGTCATACACAAATGTGTTCCAATCCATTATGAAAATGATCATTTCGTGAATATTGAAAGCGAATCGAATCATGGTCAATTTTTTCGACTTTCTCCTATGAAGTCAAAAAGATTGACGATCCAACTTTAGAAAATAGAGAAGCAAATTGAGCTCAATATTTTTGCTTCTAATTCAATTGTTTTCAGTAACTTCATTTAATACTTATTTTGTTGGTGGTATGACACATTTCAGGTTAGGACAATTCACATAGATATTTATCTGACAGCAACTTTAACACTCTAGTTGGTACACCTACCACAATAACGTGAGCAAATTAAAAGACAAGTCCACGGAGAGTAGATGCATTCTCTACGTTTACCTCGTCTTTCTCCCCAAATTATAGTATATTTCTTCGACGTAGGAGGGACGGATACCATACTCCAAGATTGTGAATCAAATATATACGTACAAAACACACAAAATGTATTGTTCTACTCCCCAAACAGAGTCACCTAAAGGATATAAACCCAAATTGTTCCCCGAAAATCTAGCTAAAATTTTTTGGCTGAAAACTAGCGTTACCAATTCTCCATTTTTAGACTTAAATGCGAAATCTCTGATACCACTTTTTTTTTTGGTGTATAGTTCCTGAAATGTCTGTCCAAACTGTATTATTTATCAATACCCGAAGATTTTCCAAAAGGAGTGCACTTAAACCCTCTCTGCTTAGTAAGTCTACCACTTCATTCTGCTTCCGGAATATCTGCCTTAGCGTCGCTGCGCCCTTAGCAACAGAACAAAGCCTACTTGATCAATTTGTATGCTTTTTGAGAACAAGGCCCCATGTTTTGTTCCATTTTAAAGAATCCATAAGCCATAAAGGATAAAATAAAATATGTTCATTTAAATTTAAAAAGAATACATTGACTTCCATTGGAAAAAAAATTGAACAGCTGGAAATGTGAACAAAAATCACTTTTGACTAATATATTTTACATGGAATTACTAATGTTATCGTTAGAAACAAAGGCCGCATAGAAGAGAAAAGCACTAAGAAAATTTCAGGTAATTTGACGCTTTAACGCCATGAAACTGCATCGAGCAGAAGCTGGGCAAGCTTGTTAAGACTTAGCTGATATTACCCTTCAAAAGCCACATTTTGTGTTGAAATTGATCGAATGAGCACGGAACCAACTGCACTGTACAGTCCTTCATGTACTAACAATTAATGCGGACTTCCAAAATAACGAATAACTGAAAGATAAATGCCAATGGGAATTCTTAAATTTTTTTCCCCACAGAAAGGGGATAAACTTGCCCATTGATTATGCAATATCCCGCAAAAAACTACTATCTACTGAAAAATAAAAAAGAACCTTGGTCCATGTTACAAAAGAAGATGAACGATGATAGCAAAGCTGAATTCTTGAAGCTTTGCCCCTTTTTCTGTGTCAAGCGCCATTATAGAATTCTGTTGGCATCATCTCAACAGAGGTGAAGGATTGACGACAATTTGCTTCAAGGGATTCACAACATCACCGCCACCAGCATGTTTCACAAACTCAGCTGGGGACAGAAAGTTACCATGACAAACACACATTATTTTCACTTCCTCTCCCTTCTGATATCTATACAGAAATCCTTCGATCTTCTTACCATTTGGCCCATTGCCCGTTGTGGAAACACAAGGCATGTTGAGCATGTAATTTTTGAACATTTCTTTTGCTTCCTTGCTAGCACTTCCATTACATTTGCTAGGTGGTTTTTCGCTTGTGGTTTTAGGTGGTTTAGCTACCTGTTTCTGTTCATGCTCTTGCTCTGAAGGCTTGATGCTAGTCGGAGTATTTGCCCCAGTACTGTTGTCACCTGGCCCTGTAATAGTTAAGATTGAAAATAGGTCAGTTCTTCCTGTCCAGAATTTATTCGCAAGAGAGAGACAGTGAAAACAATCTATCTATCAACCACCTGCAAGGACAGATGACTCGATACAGAAATCAAAGCTTACTTCAAATCTTAACAGCGCTAAAAACTGTGTTAGAGAGATCCCGCAAAGGACATCACACTAGAGCATCAAGAGAAAGCATGTACGTTCACCACTTAAATTAGTTGCTACTTTGAGTTGGAACACGGTCAAAAAGGAGGGATAAGATTCTACTAGAACTCCTCTCAAAGGACATATAGGCAATATAACTCCTCTGCAAGCGGTAGCTGTTTTGAATTGGAACATACAGTGTTGCAGAAGGGATCAAATTCTCTGACATAGGCAATAAAACTCCACCCAAAGACACACGGGACCAGGCAAAGCAAATCAAAGGCAATAAGACTCCTCTGCAGGCAACTACTGTTTTGCATTGGAACGTATAATGTCGAAAAAGAGATGAGATTCTGCTAAAACATAGGAAATAAAGACTCCACTCAATAGAAATTATGTCATCCCAACAAAGGACACTCAAATTCTACTACTGTAACATGCAATGGCAGTGGCGGATCCAGGATTTTAAGTTTGTGTGTGCTCGTTTAGTTAATATAAAGTTGCTACAAAATCACTTGGTGCAAGTGCTACATGCACAATTTATTTAATCGCGGTTATTAAAAAAAATCAACAAAAAATTACAATTAATAGTGTCATTAGATTAAAAAAAACTTTTACCTTATTGGAAAAGAAGAAAGTATTAGCCTCAAGGATTTCTTAGCCAAATTGCTAAAATTTCTCAAGGAAAAACGAGAGAAATGTTTGTTAGCTGGTTCTTTTTCTCTTTCTGTCATTTTTTTTACATAAATGTAAAAGCTAATTTAAAACTACACCTAAAATTAAACAAAGCAACAAAAAAAAAAGGAGCATTTTAAACGAGAAAAAGCAAGACAAATAAGAATCACCAAAATTTAGGCAAAAAGAATGTGTATTAGGGGGAAAGAATGAAAACATTTGACTTGAAGCAGAAAAAGATAGAGACTTGAATGTCAGGTATTCTTCTCGCCGCTAGTAGCCATGCTACCTTCTTTGGCCCTGCCTTACACAACTTATTTATCCTGCCTGCCGCCCTTGGAAAGAGCCTCCCACAGGAAACAGAGTTCAAATGGGTGCTTGAGCACCCGGTAAGCTGCAGGCGGGTCTGTCCCCGGAAACAAGTGATATAGCCCAGTATCAACAGTAAGGCCACATGTAAAATACTCTTGGCCAAATCGGCATGTCCGATCAGTTCAAGGAATATCAGATATTAGGAGGTGAAAGAGGGAAAATTCGCAGTGAATTCCACAACATTAATGACGGACAGTGAATTCAGGTAAACAACAGGAAAGTTCCTAATGGAGTCCAGGACTCCAGGTACAGGTAGCTGTCTTAATCTTTATCCATTTGGCAACTAACCATCTGTCCATCTCACTTCAT